>JBBPBO010000003.1:53042472-53159472 GCA_037974295.1 Cicer cuneatum
TTATTTTCTATTTTTTTTTCTTGACTTTTCACTTTATTTTCTTTTCTTTATTTTTTCTTCATCAATCAAACAAAATGTAAAGATAATAGATACTAAATTATTCCAGTTTAATCTTCTCAAAAATTCAAAATTACCTTTATTTTTTTGAGAAACTGAATTTGAATTTAACAAATTTTTTTTAAGGACTAAAAATGAGTTTTCAGTAATTTTTCTTAACCTAAAATATGCTTTAAAAAGAGAAAAGTCGAAAAAATGATTTTTTTTTATAAGAACAAAACATTGTTTTGTACAAAAGAAAAAAATAATATGAGAATAAAAATGATGTTTTTTTATAAGAACAAAACATTGATTATATGAGAATAAAAATGATGTTTTTTTATAAGAACAAAACATTGATTATGTATATACTCTTTGGCACTCTTAGGGCCTGGTATAACACATACAAATGTTTGAGACAAATTTTAATACTTTATAATAATATTTGAATTTAATTTATATACACCATCACTGTAATGAGTTTTTAATTTTTCAATCAATTACAATCGTTTGATTATTAGTATTGTTTGACTTTTGTAATAACCACTTATAAAGTAGTCATGATTTGCCGACTGTGTAAAACCATTTACTCTAACAATGTATACAAATTAAACTCATCATATTTTAGTAAAATTACTAAATATTTTATTAAAGAATTATTTTTTGACACTTTAAGATATAAAATTATTTATTGAATTAATGTAATTGATTTTGTATAATACAATTGATAATAAAGTCAATTGATTTTAATATTTATTGAGATGATATTAATTTTAATAGGATTTTTTCTGTTTTTATTTTTTTTGTCTGTAAACGAAATAATATATATCACATAAAGTAATATACACAACTGCTAGATTTTGAATTTAAATCAAAATATAATGTTAGAATCTAACAATGTGGAATTTGTCTGTTTCTTTGTGTCATCACAATAAAAAAATTTGAAAAATGTAAAGACAACTAAAAATCAATAGTTCATAAAAAGGAAGAAGCCAACGAAAAACGTTTTACACGATATAATACCAAATTGAAATTAACAAGCAAAGTAAAGATTTGTTTCCTCTCATAATTCTTTAGCTACACACCTCTGATTAATAAATCAATTAATATATAGTCTTGAAGATATATGTCATCATATATCAATTACTATTCACTCTCAATTTTATTCTTCCCTTGTCATCTAAATAAAGTTTCATCACAAGATTCACGTGGGATGTTAGCATCAGATTCTATGGTTATAAAATAGCCCCATTTGATGAATGCTAATGAATATTTAGGAGCACAAATAAAATTAATCTAGCTATCTAGTAACATTATTACTACAAATCAATTACCCCATTGAAAACAAAAACTTCATTTTTGTCACTATGACAACTTTGATGTTTGGTGATAGGGTCAACATATTACTAAACATTTTAACCGGAGAAGTAAATAGTTTTGTAGAGGAATACGTATGGGAAGGTAGTCGGGATATAGCAAAAAATTATTTAGAGCAATACACACGAGAAGGTAGATGGGATATGGTGACCATGATGTACTACAAATTTGAGTGGTTACACTCAACAAGTTTAAGTATATTAGGTGGCACAGCTCTCAACGTAGCGATCGATTTAAACTATGAAAACATCGTTAAAGAGCTTTGAATGCAATTTTGACAAAAAAAGGTGCATAATATTGATGACAAGGTTAAGGCATTGGAAATGAAAAATGGGATAGGAGACACACCATTACACTTGGCAGCATCAAGGGATTTTGCTAGAATATGTAAGATAATCATAGGAAAAAATAATGAAAGGATATATTTGTTGAGTCTTAAAAATAACTATGGAGAGACACCACTTTTTCAAGCTATTGTTAATGGGAGAAAACAAACATTTGCTTACCTTTCTCATATTTCTAAAGAGATAGTCACTTTGCAAGATCTTGTACGAGATGATGATGATAGTATTCTTCACGCTGCAATATGGAGAGAATATTTTAGTAATTTATAATAAGCTATACTTGTGCTAGAAATATATATATATATATATATATATATATATATATATATATATGTATAATGCAAAAATATAGCCTAAAACTAATCATTTGAACTCACATTGTATTATTTTGTCGATAAAGTATAGTTCAAATGACAAATACTATAATGTTAGACTGAATATCATGTTTTAGGTTAAAAAAATAATATGACTCAATTTACATATAAAAATTATGTGTCGATATCTAATTTTTTTTCTCATAGATAAATAAGTATTCTCCTTAATATTTTGTTGGTGTGGTATATAATGACTCTTTTTAACTTGAATTAACATATATATATATATATATATATATATATATATATAAAAGGTGTTTTGATGGTTTGTGAGAGAAATGTAGTTATGGTAGTAATAAAGAGGTCATGAGTTCAACTCTATCTGATACAAACTAGTTATTAACAACTAACCTTTACCCTTTAGAAAAAAAATTTATATATAGTTTATGAATACTAATACTCTTTAACTAAAATAATTCTATACTACTGTAAAAAAATTATGTGAAATATGAATATAAAAAATTTAACTTATGGTATAGTAGCCTCTTCTTCCATATTAGGGATGGTTGCTCTGTTTTATTTTGTTCTTATTTTAGTGTTGTTTAGACCTTATTTGTATTTGGTTTCTTTGTATTCTTTTTTAATTATATTATTCTTTTGTTCAATAAAACCAAAAAAACAATTTAATCTCTCTCACACTATACATTTATTTGTGCTATAATTGGATACATATATATTTTGGAACAGATTTGGCTGTGATAATAGTACATTACTATGATTTCCTGAGTACATATTTGAACAGAGAAGAATCTACGCCTCTCAAAGTCCTTGCCACTAGACTTTCGGCCTTCAAAAGTGCAAACAACCTTTCATGGTATAAGCGAATCATATACCGCTGGAAGTAACCTCATTATATAATTAAAGATTAAATATATTTTTAGTCTCAATAAAATTTATGATTTTTTAAATCTAGTTCTTGGAAATTTTTTTATCTATTTTTAATTCATATTTTATTTTTATAGGAACTAAAAGCACTCAATTTTTATAAAAATTAAAATAGAAACTAAAATTGATTAAAATTTATCTATGGAATAAACTTAAAATGTATGTATTTTATAGATACAAAAAATATATTTAATTTTATAATTAAAATTAAAATACCCTGTATATGTGTTTTGAGTATTTGTGTTTGTTGCTAATTAAGGCATTCTTGTGGAACCACTGGATATATGTTGAAAGAACAATGAGGTCTTATTCCAGAAAGATGGAGGCTAATCAAAATTCTAATAAGATGAAGTTTCTAGATAACTATACTGCTTTGTGTGATTTCGTTTCTATATGGTTAGGTTCCATTGGCATTGGTATGTCATATGGAATCTCATGCCGTTAGTCTTTCTTATTTTTTTCTTTATAATTTTTTTTTTACTTTGATACTTAACATTTACTAACATATATGCTTTAATGTGTCTTAATGGATACAACATTTTATATATTATTATTGGTTCTCCAAAAGGAATACTATAGCTTAAGCATGTCAAAAGAAGGAAGTAGCTTATGTCATAAGCTTTTATGGCCTTTTTGTAATCTTAAATAGGTGTTTGAGATTTGATCCTCTATACAATTATGCATGTTGCATAGTCATTAGATTTAATTAAATTTTTTTATCTTTAAATCCAATGAGTGTGCATTAGTATACTTCAATTGTGATTGAGGATTCAAACAAGTGAATTTGTATGTATTATAGTTGTAATTTACTAACTTGATTTTTCAATAAATATGAGATTACATTGCTAATTAATGGTTAAAATATTTTTTGGGTGATAATTTCAAAAATATATTTGTTAAATCTTTTATAAGAAACAAAGATTTTAAAAAAGTAGTATCAGTCCGACGTTGAAAATCCTTTAGAAACAAATGACAATCATCGACCATTTAAATAAGAGAAACATCAAGTTAGATTTTTTTCCACCAAATTATGAAACCTTTCAACAATTTGTTAAGTCTGCATATGTTCACACTCTTGGCCTTTTGAGAAGTAGGTATGTACATATATGTTTTCTATATGGTGGCTACTTTTGTATAATTGTTATTTCTATCACATTATTTTTTATTGGCATGGTAAATTTTTTTATCACATGCATCAAGTCAAATCATATTATGATGTCAATTTTGTGAAATTAATTTATATAAATATCTACAAGGGTTTAATTTAATGAGTTAAAAACACACTACTTGGGATAGTGAGTCATTAAATATTTATTAATTGGATAATAATTTAATAAGATTATTAAATAATTATTAATTGGTCCTGATTCAATTAATGTTCCTTTTTTAAGGGGTAAAAAAGGATGTGAAGATTGCAACGAAGAAGCATGAATGGAGTAGTCAATTATTGAAGGCATTATTAATGAAAAGACCTTATGAATCATTCACAGGAAGTGGTGGTAGACCCAAGGGACATAGAAATTGATCCTCAAATGTACAACATTTGTCGTCAATGGGAACAACATGAAATTACAAACAAAATGGAATACTTTGAAAAACCACCAACAAAATCTGGAAATGAAATTGATACAACAAATACACCCTTGATGGTAGCAGCTAGAAATGGAATAATTGAAATGGTGAATGAAATTTTAAATAAAATACCAAGTGCTATATGTAAGACCCTTAAATTTAAATTAAATTATGGATTGAATATTATATGTATTTTGGAATATTTGTAAAGGTATTTGATATATGTATATTTCTATATGTATATAAATATTTTTGAGATTGAGTAAAATTATTGAACGAATGATTATTTAATTTAATTACGAGTAGTTAAATATCGGGCAGTTGATCAAGATTTTATCTGCCAACAGAGTTGCGACGGGAGTATTTAGTTGCTGGAGGGGCAAGTTTAATTATATTATGTATATATATATATAGTAAGTGAGGGGCATGCCTATATATGCGTATGTATGTGAGAGGCAAGGGAAAAAAATCAGAAACACAGAATCAGTTTCCCTCACCTACCCGAGCTGTCTTCTTCTTCTTCCTCTGTTCAGTTCTATTTGTGTTGGTAGTGAGAAGGGATACTCAAAACTCAAATAACTTGGAAATCCAAGCCTCGAATAAGAAAGTGTCAAGAAAGAAAATTATTCCTCTCATCTTTACGGTACTAGAGAACCAACTTTGTTAGCGACGACGCGAGCGGGGGGTTCGCCGGGTTTAGTTGCGGTAACGTAAACGAACAAGAAAACGTAACGAAGGTAAGGGGCTCCTTCCAACTTTCTAGATTGCATACAGAGCTATAAATGCATGTTTGATGGATTGATTATTATGTTATGTTGTTAAAAACCGGGGATGATCATTGTTATGTTGTTGGAGTTAAGATGCATGCATGTTTGTGGGGATTGTTGTTGTCGTCTTGTTGCTGAGATATTGATGTCCTTGCATGTTGCTGTGGATGATCATTGTTATGTTGTTGAAGATTAAAATGCATGTTGTAGAGATGATGCATGTTGGATGAAGTTATTGTTGCTGTTCTGTTTTTTTTTGTTGTTGTCATTGATGTTGTTTTCCTTGCGGTTTTTGTTGCTGACTTGGTTGATGCATTGATGATGCTTTTGTTGTTGTGTTGATGAGTAAAATCATTAATGTTGTGTTGAGGACGTTCTGGGTTTCAGATTGCATTGCATTCTGTTTTCAGTGAAGAGAAAACATAGCATGTTCATGCATTGCATAGTCAGGTGGTGACCGCGATGGGCCACAGAGTTGATGTGGTGACCGTGATGGGCCACAGAGTTGATGTGGTGACCGTGATGGGCCGCAAAGTGAAGTAGTAATCGTGATGGGTTATAGAGTAGTTCCGCGTGTATTAGACGGTCTATTCTATCCAAGTTTTAGAGTGGTTCCGCGTGTATTAGATGGTTCATTCTATCCGGACTACGGAGTGGTTCCGCGTGTATTAGACGATCCATTCTATCCGTGCAAGGATTTAACTTTTGTGTGTTGGGCCTATGAGAGGCTAATACACGTAAATGTAGTAACCGTGATGGGTTATAGAGTAGTTCCGCGTGTATTAGACGGTCCATTCTATCCGGGCTATGGAATGGCTGTAACACCCCAATTTTTCTTTATTATTTTGCTTTAATAGTATAATAGTACACTACTAATATTATGAGTGTTAAAATGTGTATAATTTCTTCATGTGTGTCTTGTGTGTTTGTCTTAGTAATTAATTTAAATAATAAATATTAACTATATTTAACATAATAATAATAATAATAATAATAATAATAAAAATGTTGGGCCTTAGCTATCTATATATATATATGTAAACATATACTGCAGCGGTAATTATATGCATATTTAGCACTACCCAAACATGTTATATATATATAAATGTAGATATTAGGGAAATACATACAAATAGAGCAGCCAACAGAGAGGGACTTAGAGCAGCCGCTATTTAGAAAGAAAAAAAAGGGGATTAGCGTTGCTAATATATAGCCGCCTTATACACCAAAGCCATCAGGTATAATTCTTCCTCTCTGTTACCTTACCTTGATTGAAGCATGATAAGGATAGGCAGATTTATGGTTATAATATATGCATTACTTTTCATAGACAATAACAACTTTCTTCAATTTGATCTGTATACGTGCAGCTACGTTCTTAACAATTTCAATAAACTGTGATAGCAGTATTTTGATTGTTGTAATATGTTATACCATGTATTCAAGCCTAAGCATAATTGTGATTATTGAATTTTTATCTTGCTGACCCATCATAGTCGATTAATGCATTGCTCAATGATTCCTTAAACGATGAAGTACGCTGGATATATATATCTCGGTATGGAAAAAAATTTATTATGTGAGTTTGTGCTAAAACTGTCCCTCTTATATCTCTTCTAATCCTCTTGTTAATCCTTATAATTTTTATTTTTATATTTTATATAAATTATAGTAATACGGGACATGTGTTCTTTTATTTTAATATTTTTTTTAATTGTATTGATAGACCTGATATGACCGAAGTGCGTTAATGCTCAGCAGATACCCTACAATCATTTTACGTCTAACATACTTCATTTTATTTTAGTTATAATTAAATGTTGTCTACAGTATTTATTAATTTAAATAAAATATAAGTACTATTAGTTTCGTTACATAGGACATATCGCTTACCTATTTTTAACATCCAAACTACACATATACGCCATAAGTATTTAAATATGTGATCTTGTCTTATTTTGATTAAAATTAGAAATTGTTTTAGGTTAGTATACTAATACGTATGTTTCAATGATATTAAAGATATTTTTGGATTATATTACAAATAGCAGATAAATTATTTATGTATTATTAATAAATAGATTATTTATCTATTAGGGCAAGTAGTTAATTAGTATTTGGTCGTTGCGTTAATTTATTTATTTATTTATTTTCGCGAACTATTAGAGACAAGGATCGACGAAGACGTGGCAAGTTAGCAGATTCGTTAGGCGAAATCTTCGATTGAGGTAAGGGGTGAGATGAGGTTCGATTTTATGAGTATAAAATAACATGAGATGAACGGGAATACCGAAATTCCCATATATTCACCCGGGGCTTACTACGTACGGTCAAGCCCTATTGAGTAATAATAATTAATTAATAATATATAAATGGTAATAGTGAGGACTAAAATGTATTTTAGTAACCTATAGAATTGTTGTGAGTTTAATTATATCAAGACTGCATATTGTTTAATTTTATGAAATCTTGTGTTGATTGTTATTGTGTGAATGATATGTACTTGAGTGCTCTGATTTACTGGATTTAAAACTGTGATATTACTTGAATGCACCGCCTGTTTGATTTATTCTGTGATTGATAAAATTGGAATTTTATTGTGATTGACTAATTATATATATATATAATGATGTAATTCTGATGTATATTGTGAGTTGAAATTTATTGAGTTGTGACAATCGAGTAAGTATGAGATAGATGTTGTAGTTTGAAGTGAGGATTATTTTGTCATCATATAGGGAGGGTCTAACAAACCTAGTGATTCGGGGAAGTACAACTGAATGAGCTTGATCGTGGAGGGCTACAGTCGAACCGTAAGGTAAGACTGATAGACCTTGGGGGTACATCTAGTTGGGAATTCCTAAGTGGATTAGTGAGTTATTCCCTAAGGCCGGGAGCTACCGTGCAAAAACAAGAGTACCCCGACCGTCGCATATATGTGTCTCGGGTTGAGTTGAGGTGATCTATGAGGACTTGGCCATTCATGAATTGTCCGTCCACTCTTGTAGTGGCATAGCATCAGGCCTCCTAACCAAGTACTTCAGAGTAGAATGGTACCAAGTGATGAAGAAGTATAGAGTATAGGACATGCATAACATTTCATCCTGGTAACTAATTTATTGTGATTAACTTGGATTAACCTTGATATAATGTTCTTGGGTGTTTCTCATGTTTGTAATAATTTGACTATTTGCGTGTTCTCCTCATTTATATTATACTATTACATAATTTCGATACTCACCCCTCGTTGTTTGTGTTTGGCGTTTGCGATGGACGCTGACGAGTTGTAAGCTGCAGGTGACGACTAGTACCATCCGAGTGGCGGGAGCCATCTTGTCT
Organism: Cicer cuneatum; assembly: GCA_037974295.1. Classification (NCBI taxonomy): domain Eukaryota; kingdom Viridiplantae; phylum Streptophyta; class Magnoliopsida; order Fabales; family Fabaceae; genus Cicer; species Cicer cuneatum. Next base: position 53,051,167 of record JBBPBO010000003.1, read on the forward strand.
CGAAGATTTTTACTATAAGTTTTTTTTGTGTTGTTATTGTTAACGTTTATTAAATTGGGGATTTCTGCTCTGATAGTGACATCAGGTTGGGACTACACTTACCACTATCAGTAAACTTATATACGTATGTTTTAAAAAGAATTTTGTTGACTACTGTCATGATTTCAAGTTCTTGAACAGTAATATGAGAAGTTTGGATTAATATGATATGTTTATGATTGCGTGATATTCCTTACCTTATAAAATAGTTGGAAGTTCGTAGATTTTTCTTGAAGAATTACAATTTTAAAAATGATAAACACAAAAATTAATTTGGGGTTTAGGGTGTCACATTAGTGGTATCAGAGCAGGTTTGTCCAATCAGACCGTAAGTGTGTTATGTGTTCTCTATGTTTCCTTGTGTGCTCTGTTATGTGTGCTATTACTATGATTGTTATTGTGGTAGTAGTGTAGAACTAAGTTAGTTTCCTATCTCCCTAAGTGTCTCACTATATTCGATTGGCTTATCTGATTGATGTAGGTAGTGATGGCTAGTGGGAGGAATGACGCTGCAATTGCTGAGGCTTTAGAGTCCATGGCAGGAGTTACAGTGCAGGCTCTTCAGGCATTGGCTGAATCTCAAGCTACTGCGCAAGCCTCTGCACAAGCTGCTACTCAAGCTGCACAGGTTGCTGGTCGAGCTGTTGCTCAAGCTAATAGTTACACTGGTAGTCAAGCAAATGTGCAAATAAATGAGTTCATGGTGATGGATCGATTCCACAAGGCTAATCCTCCATCGTTTGAAGGTCACTATAATCCGGATGGAGCTCAGAAGTGGTTGCAAGAGATTGAGAAAATTTTTAGAGGAGTGGCATGCCCCAAAGGTCAAAAAGTGCATTTAGGGACCTTTATGTTGACGGAAGAAGCCAATGCGTGTCAGCGTTTAGATAATGCAGGGACCGCAATTACTTGGGATATATTTAGAAACATGTTCCTAGTCAAGTATTTTCCTGAAGACATCCGCAATAGGAAGGAAATGGAATTTATCAAGTTAGAACAAGGTAATATGACAGTGGCGGAGTATGCCGCTAAGTTTGAAGAGTTGTCCATATACTATCCACTCTATGTGGGAGAAGCAGGAGAAAAGTCCAAGTGCATCAAGTTTGAAATGGGGCTCAGACCAGAGATCAAGAAACAGGTTGGAATGCAAGAGATCCGTGACTTCCCTACCCTAGTGAATAAGAGTAGGATCTATGATGAGGATAGTCGTGCTGAAAAGGCACATTACCGAAACACTGGAATCATGAAAGACAAGAGGCCTATGCATCATAATAGAGGAAAACCTTACTCTTTCCCTCCTGGTAAATCTGGAAGTCGTTCGAATTATCACCAACACGGTTCTTCAGCTAGAAGCGGAAATGGTAATGGTAATGGTAAGGGAAATGAAAACAATTATAGTTATGGGGGTGGTAGAGGAAACTCGAATGGAAGAGGAGTTAGTTATGTGAATAGCAACAATAGGAGTCAAGTCTCGAGTAACAATAGTGGTAACAATGGTGATCCAGCTACTCCTATTCGATGTCACAAGTGTGGTAAGCAGGGTCATATGGCATTTGAGTGCAGAGATGCTGCAGTTACTTGTTTTAATTGTCAACAACAGGGCCACATCAACACCACATGCCCTTATCCAAAGAAGACTCCACAATCTGGAAACCAGAGTTCCCAAGCCAGCCGACCTAAAACTAATGGAAGAGTCTTTGCCCTCAGTGGTGCAGGAGCGTCTGAGAAAGACAACTTGATCCAAGGTACGTGTCTCATAAGTGATACTCCTTTATTTGTACTATTTGACTGTGGTGCCACTCATTCCTTTGTGTCTCTTGATTGTGTTAGACGTTTAGGACTACCTGTGTCTTGTTTGCAGTATGATTTGATTGTGAATACCCCAACTAGTGACTCTGTTGACACCTCTAGTATTTGTCTTGACATTTCTATCCATGTGTGTGGAAAGGACTTCCGAGTTGATTTAGTGTGTTTACCTTTGCGTCTAGTCGATGTGATTCTTGGTATTGATTGGTTATCTGCCAACCGTGTCCGCGTAGATTTTTTTTAGTAAAACCATTGAATTCATGGAACCAGAAGAGAGAGAGGAGCCTAGCAATATTTCCGCCAACCAAGTGAAGGCACTGTTAAAAGAAGATGTCCAGTTATACATGATCCTAGCTTCTTTGGAACTTGAAGAAAAAGTGGTAATACAGGATGTTCCTATTGTGTGTGAATTCCCTGAAGTATTCCCTGAAGATGTCAATAGTTTACCACCAGAGCGGGAGGTTGAATTTAGCATTGACCTTGTACCAGGTACTGGACCCGTATCCATGGCACCATATAGGATGTCTCCCTTGGGTGTGGATGGAATTTTGAGATTTAAGGATAGGATTTTTGGGATTATTCTAAGTGGTGTGAGATTTCTACTTGATGATGGTTTTGTAGGGAACAATGCCTCCAAGAAGAGATGACACTGCAAGAGCCAACGTCAGCCGGGATGATCGGATGGCTGAAGCGATGAATAATATGGGTGCGTCTGTTGTTGCACAGACGACCGCAAAGACTCAACGACATCTAGAGAAAATAGAAAGAGAGATTTGTGCTGCTGAATCAAGAGGATTAGAGGATTTTTGTTGTCATAATCCTCCAAAGTTCAAGGGTGATGAGGGTGCAGAAAGAGTGGACCAATGGATTCAGGAAATGGAGAAAATTTTCGAAATGATAAATTGCCAGACAATGGTAAAGGTCAACTATGCTACATATCTGCTGTTAAGGGATGCAGAATATTGGTGGAGAAGTACAAGGCTTCTGATGGGATCAGCTCATGAGGAGGTGAATTGGGAGTCGTTCAAAAAGAAGTTTTTGGACAAATACTTCCCGATGAGCACTAGGACTAAGTTGGGTGATGATTTTCTTAAATTGCACCAAGGAAACATGACGGTGGGTGAGATGCTGCTAAGTTTGAGTCCTTGTCAAGGCATTTCAGATTTTTCCGTGAAGAGGTGGATGAACCATTTATGTATCATCGTTTCCAAAATGGACTGAAGTATGAGATTCAAGAGTCGGTCTTACCATTGGGAATTCAACGTTTCCAAGCCTTAGTGGAAAAGTGTAGAGAGGTTGAGGATATGAAGAACAAGAGGGCCAACCGAGGAGGGGACTTTAATTCAAGAGGGCCTAGCCAGATGAACTATTAGAACAATAAAGGGAAGCAGGTTGCTAAGCCATATAACTAGCCACAGAACAACAATAGGGGCCAGAATCGCCCAAGGAACCAGAATTTTGGACGACAACTAGGACAAGGGGTCCGATGTTTTCGATGCGGGAAAGAGGGACATTATGCTACTACTTGTACCACTATGAGTCCTTCATGCTACAATTGCCATAAGCCATGACATTTTGCAAGGGATTGCAAGGCTCCGAAGGTGGAACCAACAGTGAACGCAACTAGGGCTACTCGTCCTACTGCGAGGGGACGCATTTATCACATGGGTGCTGAAGCCGGGAATCAATCCCACAATTTGATCCAACGAGATTGCGAGATTGCAGGTAACAAACTAACTGCACTTTTTGATTCAGGGGCAACCCATTCCTTCATTGCTATGGAATGTGTGAATCGTTTGAAGCTATCTATGTCTTCCCTGCCTTTTGATTTCGTTGTTTCCACACCTGCTAAGACTTTGACCGTAAATTCTGCATGTTTACACTGTCCTGTAACTATTCAGAATAGGGATTTCTTGGTTAATTTAATCTGTTTACCCCTACAATCACTCGAGATCATTCTCGGCATGGATTGGATGTCGTATAATTATGTAGTCTTGGATTGTGCTCGCAAATTAGTTTTTTTCCCGAACCTGGAGTCGTTCGGTATTTGGCTGCTAACAAACTCGGAGTGTCGCTGAGAGAAGGAACTCAAGAGTTTCTATCATTGGCTAACGTGGGGGCAAAGATAGATGTGAGCATAGAAGATATGGTGCTTGTCAAGGAATACCCGGACGTATTACCAACAGAAATTCCAAGATTACCCCCAGTAAGAGAGGTGGAATTCTTTATTGATCTACACCCAGGAACTGGACCTATTTCAATTGCACCGTATCGGATGTCGCCATTGGAATTAAGCGAGCTTAAGGGCCAAATCGATGGTTTGCTGGAGAAAAGATTTATCAAACCAAGTGTGTCTCCATGGGGAGCTCCGGTGTTGTTGGTTAAGAAAAAGGATGGAAGTTCGCGCTTATGTGTGGATTATAGGCAACTTAACAAGGTAACTATTAAGAATCATTATCCTTTACCACGTATCCATGATTTGATGAACCAATTAAGAGGAGCCGCAGTGTTTTCAAAGATCAATTTGAAGTCAAGATACCATCAGCTTCGAGTAAGAGAAGGAGATATTCAAAAGACTGTTTTCAGAACCCGTTACGGACATTATGAATATCTTGTTATGCCATTTGGAGTTACGAATGCACCAGCAATTTTTATGGATTATATGAATAGAATCTTTAGCCCGTTTCTGGATAAATTTGCTGTGGTGTTCATCGATGATGTATTGATTTATTCAAGAAGTGAAGGGGAACATGGAGAGCATTTGCGCCAAGTTCTTGAAGTTTTACGCGAGAAGCAATTGTATGCCAATCTGTCGAAGTGCGAATTTTGGCTAGAAAAAGTGAACTTCTTAGGACATGTGATAACCAAAGAAGGAATCGTTGTGGATCCGACAAAGATTGAGACAATCCTTGCTTGGAAACAGCCTTAGACTATCACAAACATACGAAGTTTTGTCGGACTGGCAGGATACTACAGGTGATTTATTGAAGGATTTGCTAAGATTGTGGCTCCCTTGACACAACTCACTAGAAAGAATCAGCCGTTTGCATGGACAGGGAAGTGTGAGGAAAGTTTTCAGTTGCTTAAGGAAAAGCTGACGACCTCACCAGTATTGGTCTTGCCACAACCAGAGGAACCATATGAGGTTTACTGCACCTACTGTTCCAGGAAATCCAACTAAAGAACTGGAAATGGAACATATGAAACCAGATCAAAGCAAATTATACAAGCTGCATCACAAGTCAAGAAACATCATGATCAGTGCCATCACATTCAAGGAATTTGACAGATGCACAGATAAAGAAACAGCAAAGAACATATTCGACAGTCTGGTTCTAACCTATGAAGGAAGCCAGCAAGTTCAAGAAGCAAGGGCTAACATACTGGTCAAACAGTATGAGATGTTCAAGATGGAAGATGATGAAAACATTGATGGAATGTTCTGCAGATTCCAGACTCTGATATCTGGACTGAAGGTCTTGAAGAAAAGCTACACAACAGAAGATCATGTCAAGAAGATTCTAAAGCTTACCAACCAAGTGGAGACCAATGGTTACTGCAGTTCAGCAAGCCAAAGATCTGAATAACTTAAAACTTGAAGATCTGATCAGCTCACTCAGGTCTCATGAAATAGAACTAGAAGCAGATGAACCAAAGAAGAAGAAGAATCTGGCCCTGAAGTCGAAACAGAAGAAAGCTACAAGGGCATCATCAGAATCAGAGGATAGCGACAGTGACTGTGATGATATGGCTTACATAACCAAACAGATGGTTAAGATCTGTGAAAACAGGAAGAGGAGAAGCTTCAAGAAGAAACATAACAACAAAGGAAAGGAAGAATCTGATAAGAAGAGTATCGTTTGTTATGGATGCAATGAACCTGGACATATCAAGTCAGAATGTCCAAATCTGGAAAAAGGCAAACAACACAAGAAGAGTTCCAGATTAAAAAAGAAGGGTCTGATGGCAGCCTGGGATATATCAGAATCAGAAGAAGAATCGTCTGATGAAGAAGAGGCAGAAACAGCAATGATGGCACACATCAGGTCTGCCTTTGGACTTCGAAGGAAAGCAGGCAGAAGGAAGAATGATCAAAGCAGTCATTCAAGCACGTCTGGAAGCACATCAAAGGAAGAAATTCTGGCTCTAATGGCTCATACCAACTCAAGTTCTGAATACAGCTCAGGCTCTGGAATAGATTCTGAAGATGAAGACAATGAGGTATTTTTTGATCTCTCTAAATCTGAATTAATTGATGCTGTAAAAGACTTTTTAAATGCAAACAATAAGATGTCTTTAAAATTGAAAACTCTTAGGGAAGATAAGAAAAATCTAACCAAAGAAGTCCAAGTTTTAAAGAATCGAAATTCTGAGTATGCAACTCAAAACAAGGATTTTAAAACTGAAGTTGCAAGACTCAAATCTGAAAACCAAACTCTCAAAAGTAATATTTGTTCCACTTCCAAAACTGTTTGTGAATCTGATATGCATGAGCAATTTTTTCAAAACTTTATTTCTAATGGAATGGAAAGAAGTAAATATGCATCTATGATTTATGGTAACAGTAACATTGGAAAGAGAGGTCTTGGTTCTACAGAAACTGTTGCTGAAAATAAAACTGCTCATTATGATGTTTTATGCATTATTTGTGCTAAGAAAGGTCACTCTGAATTATCTTGTCCAATGGTAATATCTGAACAAGATCAGAGAGTTGTTAAAACTAACAAACCTGGACCCAATTAGTTATGGGTACCAAAAGATCAAATTGTCTATATTGCAGATATTCTGAGCAACCAGAAGGAGACACAAACAATGGTGCCTGGACAATGGATTTTGGCAATGCACAAGCAGAAGAAGGTTTATGTTCCAACATCTACCAAACAGAAGCCAAGTGACTCTGGTAGAAGAAGAACTGGTCAACACAATACCTATCAGAACCAGAACCAGAATCATAGGAGGAACAGGAAATATCAAAGATATCACACGAATCAGAACAGGAACTGGAACCAGTATCAGAGGTACAGGAACTGGAACCAGAACCAACGCTGGAACCAAAATCAGAACAGGATCTGGAACCAGAACCAGAACTGGAACCAGTATCAAAGGCACAGGAACTGGAACCAGAACCAGAACTAGAACCAGTATCAGAGGTATAGGAACTGGAACCAGAACCAGAACTGGAACCAGTATCAAAGGCACAGGAACAGGAACCAGAACCAACACTGGAACCAGAATCTGAATCAGTACCATAACCCAAACCAGAACCAGAACCAGTATAATGACCAGAATCACCATAAGTTCCAGAATCACCAGAGGAACATGGTGTATCAGCCAAAGCAGAAAGAGAAGAATCAGAATCAGGAGAGTTCTTCAAACACTCCAGTGAAATTCATCAAGACTACAAACATGGAAGGGAATTCAAATCCCTTAATCCAAACCATGTAATCACTGAACATACAGATTTGAAATCTGAAAATCAGAAGCAAGAGGATTTTCAGAGTAAAATTGAAACCGTTGACATAGAGGTTACATCTTGCTGTGAATACTATTATTGTTTGATATTTATGTTTACTGTGATAACAAGAAGCTTGATCTCAAAAATCAAAGCTAGATAAGTACTTGCAGGAACTAGGTGATCCAAATAATCTGAACAAGTTCAGCTGAAACAGTAAAGCCAATTCCAGTGGTTTCAAAAACAAGCAGAAACCACCAGAAGCAGAATTGATGTTCTGGTTGTATTAATTTTACTTTTAATTATTTAAGTTGTATTATGTTATATGACAAATAGTTTGACCTGAAAAGGCAAAGCAAGATGAAACTGATGTAGGTTGACCAGAACAAAAGGGAGCGGGAGCAGAAGCAGAAGCAGAAGAAATAGAATTACCTGGAAAGGTAGAGGATACAAGTATGTTAGCACCACATGACATTCTTCAAAAGATAAATCTGATCAAGTCAGAAACAGCCAAGATAAGTCAGAAGAGAAATCTGGAAATTTACCAGAATCAGAAGCTGTTACATATCTACCAGAATCAGAAGCTGTTATAGATTTACCAGAATCAGAAGCTATTACAGATTTACCAGAATCAGAAGCTGTTACAGATCTTCCAGAACCAGAAGTTGATGCAAACCAAGCAATGTTGATGAAGCTTTGGCAGAGGAAGGATGGATACTTGCAATGCAAGAAGAGCTGAATGAATTCTAAAGGAATGATGTTTGGGATCTGGTATCCAGACCAAACAAAAACATTATTGGAATCAAGTAGGTGTTTAGAAACAAATTCAATGAAAAGGGTGAATTTGTAAGGAACAAAGCCAGAATTGTAGCTCAAGGATACAGTCAACAGGAAGGTATTGATTACACTGAGACTTTTGCTCCAGTGGCCAGGTTAGAAGCAATTAGAATCCTTTTATCATTTGCTGCTAATTATGATATAATGCTGTATCAAATGGATGTTAAAAGTGCATTCTTAAATGGCTATATAAGTGATGAAGTCTATGTCAAACAGCCCCCTGGATTTGAAAATTCTGATTTTCCAAACCATGTTTTTAAACTTAAATCTTTGTATGGTTTAAAACAAGCACCAAGGGCATGGTATGACAGACTTAGTAACTTTCTGCTTAAGAATGAATTTGATAGAGGCCAGAGTGATAATACTCTATTTAGGAAATCCTTTAAAAATGCTATTTTGATTATTCAAGTTTATGTTGATGATATCATATTTGGATCCACTAATGGCACTTTGTGCAAGGAGTTTTCTGACCTAATGCAGAAAGAGTTCCAAATGAGCATGATGGGAGAACTCAAGTACTTCTTGGGAATTCAGATTCACCAAGGTAAATCAGGTATACTCATTCACCAATCTAAATATACTAAAGAACTTCTTAAAAAGTTCAAAATGAGTGAATGTAAGCCTATGGCCACCCCCATGCACCCAACCTGCTCAGTTGAGAAAGATGAAACCAGCCAAAAGGTAGACCAGAAAACATACAGATGTATGATTGGATCCCTTCTTTTAACTGCTTCTAGACCTGACATTCTGTTTAGTGTTTGTGGTTGTGCCCATTTTCAAGCTGACCCTAGGGAATCCCATTTAATTGCTGTCAAACGAATTCTGAGATACTTTAAAGGAACCACCAACCTTACCCTGTTATACAAGAAAACCCCCACCTACAGACTAAAAGATTTTTGTGATTCCGACTATGCTGAAGACAAGCTGGAAAGGAAAAGTACAAGTGGCAACTGCACTTTCTTAGGTGATAATTTGATCTCTTGGTCAAGCAAAAGACAAAGCACCATTGCCATGTCAACAGCTGAAGCTGAGTATATATCAGCAGCAGGATGCAGTTCACAGTTACTCTGGATGAAACATCAACTTGAAGATTACAACATCTTTAAAACCAATATCCCTTTGTTCTATGATAACACTTCAACCATAAACCTAACCAAGAACCCGATCTTACACTCTAGAGCCAAACACATTGAAATAGAACACCATTTCATTAGGGACCATGTTCAAAAAGGGACTTTAAGCATTCAGTTTGTGGACACTGATCATTAATGGGCTGACATCTTCACCAAAGCACTACCTAAAGATAGGTTCGAGTTCATCAAGAAGCATCTCAGCATTACCTCCATGTCTGACTAGCTCAAGTAGTCATCTTAGGAGTTTTTTTTTTTAATTTTCTTGTAATTTTATTTTATGCTTTTTAATTTTCTGTTTTTACTTTCTGTAATTTGTAAAGAGAAAAACAAAAAATTACAAAAATAGTAGGACCTCTTTTTGGCTGATGACAAAAAGGGGGAGAGCGTGAAAAAGGAGAAATAAGTAGAAAAGGAGAGATAAAAAGAAAGGAGGAGCGAAAAAGAAAGAGATGAATAGAGAAGGAGTTGAAAAGGAGAAGAAGCAGGGAGAGAGAAAAAGAAAGAGTGAAAAAGAGAAGAAGTTGAAAAGGAGAGGAAACAGGGAGAGAGAAAAAGAAAGAGTGAAAAGAGAACGAGTTGAAAAGGAAAGGCAATGTGAAGAGACAAAAGAAAGAGTGAATAAAGAATAAGTTGAAAAGGAGAGGAGAAGAAAAGAAAAAAGAAAGAGTGAAAAGAGAAGGAGTTGAAAAGGAGAAGAAAAAGTCAGTATCAGACTTAGGGGGAGAGATTGGTCTGAGGGGGAGTAATTCAAGTCTTCGAGTTATAAGCTAGCAAAATAAGTTAAGGTTTTGTCATCATCAAAAAGGGGGAGATTGTTGGACCCAAGTTGGTTCTAAGTACTTAGGATTTTGATGTTTACAAAAGCACTCCATGTAATCTTATTTTGTACCTTAAATTATTACATTAAATGTCACCAGAAAATGAAGTTTCCAGAGGTAGAAGATGAAGACACCAGAAAATGCATCTAGAAGGTACCAGAGGATGCATCCTGGAATTACCAGAGGATATCTTTGCTGCCCAGATCAGAAGGAAGCAAAGTCAGAAGGAGACCTGGACCAGACCAGAAGGAAGCCTGCCAGAGGGTGACTTGATCCAGACCAGAAGGAATCATTAGTCAGGCTTAGACCAGAAGTTATTCTGACCAGAAGATGGTCTGACAGTGAAATGATAAACAGCCCAGACTTGATCCAGACTTAATCAGAGTATAAGTTAATACGTCCAGAACAAGAGAATCAATCCAGATTTGACCCAGACCAAAAGATAGCATGGTTCAGGGTATGAAACTAAGTCCAGACAAGAAGAAATGATGTCTAGAATTGATCCAGACCTGATCCAAAACAGAAGGTAAAATGTCTAGACTGAAATATTATTAGTCCAGAATTAATTTCAGTTCAATGGAGTCGCCACCAAAGTTTATTTAAAATAGGGAAAATATTGGGAAACCCTTAAAAAAGAAAAAAAAATGGTCTTTGAAACCAAATTTTGAGTTCGGGAGTTGATTATGCGTAGGGAAGGTATTAGCACCCTACGACATCCGTTAAAATACGGTTACCTATAATTAATTGTGCAAAACTAGTATTAACTTAAATATATTTATTTTTCTTTATTATTAAATATGAATATCAATTATTTATTTTTAATGTGATTTTGAAGTAAATACATGTTTAAAGAAAAGAGGAACAAAAAAAGAAATTTTTTATTAATGTGCTTGACAAGAGTGTGATCTTGTTCCTACGTATCTCCCGATGCGATGGAGAAATCAAAGCTACGTAGTTCTTGGTTAGAAAATATGGATGTGTTGATTATTTTTAAATAAATCGTGTTTAGTTATTAAAAGGTTAATTTTTTACAAAAATAAAAGGAGTTTGTTTGATTTGAATTATTAAAAATGTGAATTTTAAGACGATCAAATTGTACAACTCGTGTCTCAAAACTCAAGGAGTAAAAAAATGTCGCATCTAATTTAATCCGTTTAAAAATATTTTTATTATTTTCGGTTTTAAAATTGAGTCTTAAAGCCACCAAGTAGTACAACTTGTGTCTTAACAACTCAAAGATTAAAAAGATGTCACATCTAATTAATCTAATATAAAAAAAAGTTAATTTTAGATTCATTTATTTATCTAAATTTTTTTTAAAAAATTATCAGGTTCTATAATTCGTATTTTACTATTCATAGATTAAATGATGTCATTTTAGTTAACATTTAATAATGATTTTTATTTATTGATTCATTTATGAATTTTAATTTATTAATTCATTTATGAATTTTAATTTACTAGCTTATTTGTGAAGATGAGATTTTAAAATAAAAAAAAATTCCAATTAATTAATTTTTAATGCAATACCTTTTGTTTTTTTATTTATTTATGAAATTGGACACTTAATTAAAAATCAACAGTTTTTAATTAATTAATTTTTATGCAATACCTTTTTTATTATTATTTTTATTTTTGGAATTGGGTACTTAATCAACAGTTTTTTTTTTTTTAAAATCTAAATGGACCGAGCCCAACTTGGTTAAAAAAAAGAGCAAAGGGTTAAGCTGAAACCCTAGCTTGGGTTCAGCAGCCGTGTTAGAAAAAACAAGGGAAAGGAGAGGCCGCAAGAGAGAGGAAGGAGAGACCGAGAAAGATAAGGGAGAGGCCGAGAAAGGAGAAAGAAGATAACGGCGACGACAATGGAAGGAGAGGCTGAGAGAAAAGAGGAGGCCAAGTAGGGAGAAAGAAAAGGCTGAGATAAACGAAGAAAGGAGAGTCTGAGAGATAAGAGGAAGAGGCCGCGAGATAGAAAGAAGAAAAAGAAAGAAGGGGCCGAGAGAGAAGAGGAGACGCGGAAGTAACAGTGACCACGACAGCGACGATGACAGCGGCGGCGACGATAACAGCGAAAGCGACGATGACAGCGACGACGTTAAAGGTTTGATTTTTTCTGGTTTTTTTTTACTTTTCAATTACAATGTTATTTAATCAAAAAAAATTTATTAAAAGTGATTATAATGCAAAGACAAAAAAAAAATACCTTAAATCACCTTGCTGTGTGTTCTTCCTATTCTGCCTGCTTCTTTCTTTTTTTTTTTTTTCCTTTTTTAAGTGTTTTTGTTAGTGTCTCATCTTCTATTTTGTTAATGGATTTTTTTCTCAATTTATAGAGTAAAGTAACGATTCTTTATGTCTATAATATAATAGTCATTCCCAGTTTTTACATTGTTTTTGCAACAAAGACAAGCAACCTTTGCTAAGTATAGAAACCTGTAATGCATCTTTCTGATTGAGTATAGAAGTAGTGAAGATAATAAACTTTTAAGGCAAAAGAAGTATCCTAAAAAAAGGAGGGCAGTAACTCAATTTTCGTTTTCTATTTTAGAGAAGATGTAACTCACCCTTTTATTTGAGTGTAAAATCAGTGAAAATAATAATATTTTTAAGGCAAGGGAAAGAAACTGAACTAAGGGAATGGCCTATAAAGCTGTAAAACACAATATTTGTCTTTATTTTATTACATTTATACCTTTTTTATAATATTATTTGTTTATTCAATTGATTAATTTCTTAATGCTGATAACTGATTAGCCATTATGTTTGAATCAATGAGCAAAATAGATTTGAAAGAGTTCAAAGAAGCTGAATCAATGAGCAAAACAGGATTAAAAGATTTGAAAGAGTTCAAAGAAGCTTTTGGGCCAAGGTTAGTAAGGAGAGGGCAGTAAGGAGTACTGGTTCGAAAAGATCAATCTTTGAGAAAGAGTCCATTGCTGTCCAGTCATAGTCAATAGGAGCATCTCCGGCTCAGCTCGATCAAATTTCCAAATTAAACTCTAGCCCTGTAGTGCCTTGCTATCCTCTGTTGGTAAATAGTCATTTGCCTTTGTTAATTTGAATTGATTGAGGTTGAATTCTGTAATTTTATTCTAGTTACTTTATTATGTATTTTTTTATTATTGTTAATTGGAATGGACAAAATTGAGGTGCTACAGCTGCCCTTATTTAATTGTATTTACTAAAGAATATGAATATTATCGTATGAATACTATTGTTGTAAAAGGTAATTAAATATAAGAACCTAAATTTTGTCTAAATAAGTTGTGAAAGAAGATTAAATCCGAATGATCATCTTCGGATTACCAATGCGTAGATCGACAAGAATTAAATTAAATCTGAATGATCATCTTCGGATTAGTTACCAATGCGTAGATCGAGAAGAATTAAAGAATGATCGTCTTTGGATTTGTTACTGATGCGTAGATCGAGAATTAAAGAATGACTGTTTTCGGATTGGTTACCGATGCATAGATCGAGAATTAAAGAATAATCGTCTTCGGATTGATTACCGATGCGTAGATTGACAAGAATTAAAGAATGATCGTCTTCGGATTTGTTACCGATGCGTAGATCAATAGAAATATGAATGATCATATAAAAAAAAATGTAAACCACGGGCAACACATATATTTTTTTTTTGAGAGAATATATTTATGATAATCGTAACAAAAAATGCATAATGAGTAATGTAATACAAAGACTGTTGGGTATAAATATTAAATATGCATGATTCAGTCATCATGAATCATGTGTTTTACATTATAGATAAAATCTTTGTTCATTTTTAATTCATCGATCCTTATACGATCCTGTGCGCCCACAGATTCAATGGATGAATAAAGATAACAACTGTTTTTGTATGATGACTTTATACATCTCGTGTGACCATTTTTTAGAGGCAAAACAAAGTACATTGTCTAAAATGACTGCCTTTTTTTTTTGTTGACATCCCCATACATGTTGAGAATCTATCAAGTTTCCGTGTATATATTTTCAAATATCAAAATAATTAAAATATTTTTTGTTTACACATACTTCAAATTCCAACATTTATTATCATAAAATAACATTTTTTAAAATGCTAGAACAAACAACCATGAGACTAAATTAGCTTAGGGAATGGATGATAAAAGAACAAGAAAAAGGTAATGTACAACATTGAAAAAGAACACATTTACTACAATGGGAACAAAAATAATTGAGGTAGGGGGTTACAATGTAGGGATGAGTGTGTTCTGTTGGAACCAAGTTGGTTCTAAGTACTTAGGATTTTGATGTTTACAAAAGCACTCCATATAATCTTATTTTGTACCTTGAATTATTACATTAAATGCCACCAGAAGATTAAGTTTCCAGAGGCAGAAGATGAAGACACCAGATAATGCATCCAGAAGATACCAAAGGATGCATTCTGAAATTACCAGAGGATATCTTTGCTGGCCCAGATCAGAAGGAAGCAAAGTCAGAAGGAGACTTGGACCTGACCAGAAGGAAGCCTGCCAAAGGGAGATTTGATCCAGACCAGAAGGAATCATAAGTCGGACTTATTCCAGAAGTTATTATGACCAGAAGATGGCCTGGCAGTGAAATGATAAACAACCCAGACTTGATCCAGACTTAATCAGAGGATAAAATAATGGGTCCAGAACAAGAGATTCAATCCAGATTTGACCCAGACCAGAAGATAGCATGGTTCAGGGTATGAAACTAAGTCCAGACCAGAAGAAATGATGTCCAGATTGATTCAGACCTGATCCAAATCAGATGGTAAAATGTCCAGACTGAAATATTATTTATCCAGATTTAATTTCAGACCCAGTTCAGAATTGGTCCAGATCAGAGGGAAGATGTTCAGATCAATGGTCCAGATTTAAGTATATGGCCCAGTTTTGGCCGAGATCAGAAGACCAGACCATGGTCCAGTGTTGGCCGAAATCAGAAGGTCAAAATGTGTGGTCCAGCATTGGCCAAGATTAGAGGATCACAGCAGATCCGTTTGCAAGTCGAGGTTGGCTGAGATCAGAGGATCAGAAAGTGTGGTCCATGGTTGGCCGAAATTAGAGGATCACAGCAGATCACTTAGTATGGTCCAGATGTGGACGAGAGTAGAAGATCAAAGGGTTCAAATTTAATCATGATGATAATGGGTGGAGATTTGATTAAATTTGATCAAAGTATTAAAAAGGATTTGATACAAAAATAAATTGAAGTCTTGTAGAATTCAGAAGCTATTGGCGGGAAGAAAGATTTGTTCCAGAATTAATTAAAGTCAGAATTGGTCAAAGTTATTTTTGAAAGGCAATCTGAAGCAGAAAAAGATATGTTTTTTATTTAAAGTGAAACCCGATTGGTCAAGATATTTTTGCAAGAGAATCCAGCAAGATACAGCTCGAAATTAAGCTTGGAAGAAACCCTAATCTGCATCTATAAAAGGAGGCTCAAGGCAGAATACTTAGCATCGAAAATCACAAAAGAGTCATACACTTCCAAAAGCAAACACTCGAGTTTTCAGTGAGGTTAATTGTGAGTTCCAGCTTTCCAGAAGCAAGCACTCGTGTTATTTTCTTTCCCTTGTGTTAGATCTAAGTTGTTGAAGTAGAGTCTACAATCTAAGGGAGTCAGAAGGGGTAGCAGATTACTTGGCAATTAGATTCAATGCATTGTAATTCCTTCTACAATCTGGGGTTGTCAGATTGGTAGGAGAAGACATGACTTAAGAAGTCAAGGTGTTGTATTCCTTAAAAGTCTAGGATTGTTAGACTGTTTGAGAAGACTGGCTTGGAGGGTCAGTGGTATTGTTGTAATTCAAGGTTTTGAATTAGTGAAATCCTTCAAGGTGAAGGGACTGGACGTAGCCTCGTTAACAGTGAACCAGTTTAAAATTCTATGTTTTTATTTTTACTTTATATCCGCTGCTAACTCTGTTTTATTCATACATCAAGTTTTGTTTTAAAACTGCAAAAACAAAAAAAGTATTCAAGTTAGTCAAACACAATTCAATCCCCCCTTCTCGTGTTTGCACCTTCAATTGGCATCACACCTTGGTCTCAAGGCTGAGCACTTAATAGTGTTTGAGGAAAGGTCTAAGGGGTTCAACATGGCAGAATCCAAAGATGATTTGGGAGGCAACATCAATAGACCACCACTGTTTGATGGAGAAAGGTTTGAGTATTGGAAGGACAGAATGAGAAGTTTCTTCATATCTCAAGATCCTGAATTATGGAAGCTGGTAGTCAAAGGATACACTGCACCTACTGTTCCAGGAGATCCAACTAAAGAATTTGGCATGGAAGATATGAAACCAGACCAGAGCAAATTATTCAAACTGCATCACAAGTCCAGAAACATCATGATCAGTGCCATCACATTCAAGGAATTTGACAGATGCACAAATAAAGAAACAACAAAGAGCATATTCGACAGTCTGGTTCTGACATATGAAGGAAGCCAGCAGGTTCAAGAAGCAAGGGCTAACATACTGGTCAAACAGTATGAGATGTTCAAGATGGAAGATGATGAAAACATTGATGGAATGTTCTGTAGATTCCATACCCTGATATCTGGATTGAAGGTCTTGAAGAAAAGCTGCACAACAGCAGATCATGTCAAGAAGATTCTAAGAAGCTTACCAACCAAGTGGAGACCAATGGTTACTGCAGTTCAGCAAGCCAAAGATCTGAATAACTTGAAACTTGAAGATCTGATCAGCTCACTCAGGTCTCATGAAATAGAACTGGAAGCAGATGAACCAAAGAAGAAGAAGAATCTGGCCCTGAAGTCAAAACAGAAGAAAGCTACAAAGGCAATACTAGAATCAGAGGATAGCGACAGTGACTCTGATGATATGGCTTACTTAACCAAACAGATGGTTAAGATCTGGGAAAACGGGAAGAAGAAGAAACATAACATCAAAGAAAAGGAATAATCTGAAAAGAAGAGCATCATCTGTTATGGATGCAATGAACCTGGACATATCAAGTCAAAATGTCCAAATCTGGAAAAAGGAAAACAGCACAAGAAGAGTTTCAGATTCAGAAAGAAGGGTCTGATTGCTGCCTGGGATGTATCAGAATCAGAAGAAGAATCGTCTGATGAAGAAGAGGCAGAAACAGCAATGATGGCACACATCAGGTCTCCCTCTAGACTTCGTAAAGGCATAATTTCAGGAAGGAAAGCAGGCAGAAGGAAGAATGATCAAAGCAGTCATTGAGGCAAGTCTAGAAGCACATCAGAGGAAGAAATTCTGGCTCTGATGGCTCATACCAACTCAAGTTCTGGATACGGCTCAGGCTCTGGAACATAATCAGAAGATGAAGACAGTGAGGTATTTTCTGATCTCACTAGATCTGAATTAATTGAGGCTTTAAAAGACTTTTTAAATGCAAACAATAAGATGTCTTTAAAACTGAAAACTCTTAGGGAAGATAAGAAAAATCTAACCAAAGAAGTCCAAGTTTTAAAGAATCGAAATTCTGAGTATGCAACTGAAAACAAGGATTTTAAAACTGAAGTTGCAAGACTCAAATCTGAAAACCAAACTCTCAAAAGTAATATTTGTTCCACTTCCAAAACTGTTTGTGAATCTGATATGCATGAACAATTTTTTCAAAACTTTATTTCTAATGGAATGGAAAGAAGTAAATATGCATTTATGATTTATGGAAACAGTAACAGTGGAAAGAGAGGTCTTGGTTTTACAGAAACGATTGCTGAAAGTAAAGCTGTTCATTCTGATATTTTATGCATTGTTTGTGCTAAGAAAGGTCACTCTGAACTATCTTGTCCAATCGTAAAATCTGAACAAGATCAGAGAGCTATTAAGACTAACAAACCTGGAGCCAATCAGTTCTGGGTACCAAAAGATCAAATTGTCTATGTTGCAGATATTCTGAGCAACCAGAAGGAGACACCAACAATGGTGTCTAGACAATGAATGTTGGCAATGCACAAGCAGAAGAAGGTTTATGTTCTAACATCTACCAAACAGAAGCCAATTGACTCTGGTAGAAGAAGAACTGGTCAATGCAATACCTATCAGAACTAGAACCAGAACCAGAACCATAGGAGGAACAGGAAATATCAAAGAAATCACACATATCACACGAATTAGAATAGGAACTAGAACCAGAATCAGAATTGGAACCAGTATCAAAGGTACAGGAACTGGAACCAGAACCAACGCTGGAACCAAAATCAGAAGAGGAACTCGAACCAGAACCAGAACTGGAACCAGTATCAAAGGCACAGGAACTAGAACCAGAACCAACACCAGAACCAGAATCAGAACTACCAGAATCACCAAAACCATCAAGGTTATCAGAATCACCAGATTCACCAAAGTTACCAGAACCAAAACATGTTCTAGAATCACCAGAGAAACATGGTGTATCAGCCAAAGCAGAAAGAAAAGAATCATGAGAGTTCTTCAAACACTCCAGTGAGATTCATCAAGACTACAAACCTGCATGGGAATTCAAATCCCCTCATCCAAACCATGTAATCACAGAACATACAGATTCGGAATCTGAAAATCATAAGCAAGAGGATTTTAAGAGTAAAACTGAAACTGTTGACATAGAGGTTACATCTTGCTGTAAATACTATTATTATTTGATATTTATGTTTACTGTCATAACAAGAAGCTTGATCTTAACAAATCAAAGCTAGAAAAGTATTCTGCAGGTTTTCAAACTGTCAAAGGAACCAGGTGATTCACACGAATTGAACACTTCAGCAGAAACAACATTCTAGTGGTTTAAAAAAAAACAAGCAGAAACCACCAGAAGCAGAATTAATGGTTTGGCTGTAGTGAGTTCATTTTTAAATTATTTGATTTGTGTTATGTTATATGAAAAACTGCTTGATCTTGACAAGTCAAAACAAGATAAAGATAGTGCAGGTTCACCAGAACCAAAGGGAGCAGAAGCAGAAGAAACAGAAGTACCTGGAAAGGTATAGGATACAAGCAAGTCAGCAACACATGACAAATATTCAAAAGATAAATCTGATCAAGTCAGAAACAGCCAAGATATGTTAGAAGAGAAATCTGGATATTTACCAGAATCAAAAACTGTTGCAGATTTACCAGAACCAGAAGCTGATTTATCAGAATCAGAAGCTGTTACAGATTTACCAGAACCAGAAGTTGATTTATCAGAATCAAAAGTTGTTGCAGGCAAAAGAACTTAAAAGCAGAAGGTTCAAGCAAGAATACGACAAATCTTCAAATCTGAAGTAGAAGGTTGGATACTTGCAATGCAAGAAGAGCTAAATGAATTCCAAAGAAATGATGTTTGGGATCTGGTATCCAGACCAAACAAAAACATTATTGGAACCAAGTGGGTGTTCAGGAATAAACTCAATGAAAAAGGTGAAGTGGTAAGGAACAAAGCCAGATTAGTAGCTCAAGGATACAGTCAACAGGAAGGTATCGATTACACTGAGACATTTGCTCTAGTGGCCAGGTTAGAAGCAATTAGAATTCTTTTATCATTTGCTGCTAATCAAGATATAATTCTGTATCGAATGGATGTTAAAAGTGCATTCTTAAATGGCTACATAAGTGACGAAGTCTATGTCAAATAGCCCCCTGGATTTGAAAATTCTGATTTTCCAGACCATGTTTTTAAACTTAAGAAATCTTTATATGGTTTAAAACAAGCACCAAGGGCATGGTATGACAGACTTAGTAACTTTCTGCTTAAGAATGAATTTGATAGAGGCTAGATTGATAATACTCTATTTAGGAAATCCATTAAAAATGATATTTTAATTATTCAAGTTTATGTTGATGATATCATATTTGGATCGACTAATGGCACTCTGTGCAAAGAGTTTTCTGACCTAATGCAGAAAGAGTTTCAAATGAGCATGATGGGAGAACTCAAGTTCTTCTTGGGAATTCAGATTCACCAAGGTAAACCAGGTATACTCATTCACCAATCTAAATATACTAAATAACTTCTTAAAAAGTTCAAAATGAGTGAATGTAAGCCTATGGCCACCCCCATGCACCCAACCTGCTCACTTGAGAAAGATGAAACCAGCCAAAAGGTAGACCAGAAAACATACAGAGGTATGATTGGATCCCTTCTTTATTTAACTGCTTCTAGACCTGACATCTTGTTTAATGTTTGTGCCTGTGCCCGTTTTCAAGCCGACCCTAGGGAATCCCATTTAACTGCTGTCAAACGAATTATGAGATACCTTAAAGGAACCACCAACCTTACCTTGTTATACAAGAAAACCCCTACCTACAAACTCAGAGGTTTTTGTGATTCCGACTATGCTAGAGACAAGATGGAAAGGAAAAGTACAAGCGGCAACTGCACCTTCTTAGGTGATAATTTGATCTCTTGGTCAAGCAAAAGACAAAGCACCATTGCTATGTCATCAGCCGAAGCTGAGTATATATCAGCAGCAGGATGCAGCTCACAGTTAATCTGGATGAAACACCAACTTGAAGATTACAACATCTTTGAAACCAATATCCCTTTGTTCTGTGATAACACTTCAGCCATAAACCTAACCAAGAACCCGATCTTACACTCTAGAGCCAAACACATTGAAATAGAACACCATTTCATTAGGGACCATGTTCAAAAAGGGACTTTAAGCATCCAATTTGTGGACACTGATCATCAATGGGCTGATATCTTCACTAAAGGATTACCTGAAGACAGGTTTGAGTTCGTCAAGAAGCATCTCAACATTGTCTCCATATCTGACTAGCTCAAGTAGTCTTCTTAGGAGTTTTTAATTTTCTTGTAACTTTAATTTTATGTCTTTTATGTTTTGTTTTTAATTGTTGTACTTTGTAAAAAAACAAAAATACAAAAATAGTAGGACCACTTGGAAGGGTATAGTAGCTGATGACAAAAGGGGGGAGAGAGAGAAAAAGGAGAAATAAGTAGAAAAGGAGAGATAAAAAGAAAGGAGGAGCGAAAAAGAAAGAGATGAAAAGAGAATGAGTTGAAAAGGAGAAGAATTAGGTAGAGAGAAAAATAAATCAGAAATAGATGAAAAGAGAATGAGTTGAAAAGCATAGAAGAAGAGAAGAAAAGAAAGAGTGATTTAAGAAGGAGTTGAAAAGGAGAAGAAAAAGTCAGTATCAGACTTAGGGGGAGAGATTGGTCTGAGGGGGAGTAATTCAAGTACTTCGGGTTACAAGCTAGCAAAATAAGTTAAGGTTTTGTCATCATCAAAAAGGGCGAGATTGCTGGAACCAAGTTGGTTCTAAGTACTTAGGATTTTGATGTTTACAAAAGTACTCCATATAATCTTATTTTGTACCTTGAATTATTACATTAAATGCCAACAGAAGATTAAGTTTCCAGAGGCAGAAGATGAAGACACCAGATAATGCATCCAGAAGATACCAGAGGATGCATCCTGAAATTACCAGAGGATATCTTTGCTGGCCCAGATAAGAAGGAAGCAAAGTCAGAAGGAGACCTGGACCAGACCAGAAGGATGCCTGCCAGAGGGAGATTTGATCCAGACCAGAAGGAATCATAAGTCAGACTTATTCCAGAAGTTATTTTGACCAGAAGATGGCCTGGCAGTGAAATGATAAACAACCCAGACTTGATCCAGACTTAATCAGAGGATAAAATAATTGGTCCAGAACAAGAGATTCAATCCAGATTTGAACCAGACCAGAAGATAACATGGTTCAGGGTATGAAACTAAGTCCAGACCAGAAGAAATGATGTCCAGATTGATCCAGACCTGATCCAAATTAGAAGGTAAAATATCCAGACTGAAATATTATTTGTCCAGATTTAATTTCAGACCCAGTTCAGAATTGGTCCAGATCAGAGGGAAGATGTTCAGATCAATGGTCCAGATTTATGTATATGGCCCAGTGTTGGCTGAGATCAGAAGATCAGACCATGGCCCAGTGTTGGGCGAAATCAGAAGGTCAGAATGTGTGGTCCAACATTGGCCGAGATCAGAGGATCACAGCAGATCCGTTTGCAAGTCTAGGTTGGCCGAGATCAGAAGATCAGAAAGTGTGGTCCATGGTTGGCCGAAATCAGAGGATCACAGCAGATCACTTAGTATGGTCCAGATGTGGACGAGAGCAGAAGATCAAACGGTTCAGATTTAATCATGATGATAATGGGTGGAGATTTGATTAAATTTGATCAAAGTATTAAAAAGGATTTGATACAAAAATAAATTGAAGTCTTGTGGAATTCAGAAGCTATTGGCGGGAAGAAAGATTTGTTCCAGAATTAATTAAAGTCAGAATTGGTCAAAGTTATTTTTGAAAGGCAATATGGAGCAGAAAAAGATATGTTTTTTATTTAAAGTGAATCCCGATTGGTCAAGATATTTTTGCAAGAGAATCCAGCAAGATACAACTCGAAATTAAGCTTGGAAGATACCCTAATCTGCATCTATAAAAGTAGGCTCAAGGCAGAATACTTAGCATCGAAAATCACAAAAGAGTCATACACTTCCAAAAGCAAACACTCGAGTTTTCAGTGAGGTTAATTGTGAGTTCCAGCTTTCCAGAAGCAAGCACTCGTGTTATTTTCTTTTCCTTGTGTTAGATCTAAGTTGTTGAAGTAGAGTCTACAATCTGAGGGAGTCAGAAGGGATAGCAGATTACTTGGCAATTAGATTCAAGGTGTTGTAATTTCTTCTACAATCTGGGGTTGTCAGATTGGTAGGAGAAGACTTGACTTAAGAAGTCAAGGTGCTGTATTCCTCAAATGTCTAGGATTGTTAAACTATTTGAGAAGACTAACTTGGAGGGTCAGTGGTATTGTTGTAATTCAAGGTTTTGAATTAGTGAAATCCTTCAAGGGGAAGGGACTGGACGTAGCCTCGTTAACGGTGAACCAGTATAAAATTCTGTGTTTTTATTTTTACTTTGTAACCGCTGCTAACTCTGTTTTATTTATACATCAAGTTTTTTTTAAAACTGCAAAAACAGAAAAAGTATTCAAGTTAGTCAAACACAATTCAACCCCCCTTCTCGTGTTTGCACCTTCATGTTCATGTTTAGTTGAAGGGATAACAAACACTAATCATTCTTGTAATTTAGGACTCCTATTGGTCAGCACCCAAGAATAATAACTGCCCTAGTTTGAACTGCTTGATTATTTTTATTCCCTTTTTTTATATATCCCTAACTTTTTGCATGGACCGCTCTTTCAAATTTTCAATCCATCGGGATGCTCTGACTTTTGCCTAGGTCACCTTTTGAGGTTTTTGACCTAGCGAGCCTATATATTTTTCAAGCATAATATTTTTTGACTGCGTTTGAGTTTACTGGAAGTGGAAGCTCCTCTCCATCCATTTCCGTGAGTATAAGAGCTCCCCCAGAGAAAGATTTTTTCACCGCATATGGTCCCTCGTAATTCGGGGTCCATTTTCCACGAGAATCCTTTTTTATGGGCAATATTTTCTTTAACACCAAGTCTCATTCTCGAAACTCTCGAGGACGAACTTTTTTCTCGTAGGCTTTTTTAAGTCTTTTTTGATACAATTGACCATGACACAGAGCTATCATTCTTTTTTCTTCAA
This sequence comes from Cicer cuneatum, assembly GCA_037974295.1. NCBI lineage: Eukaryota > Viridiplantae > Streptophyta > Magnoliopsida > Fabales > Fabaceae > Cicer > Cicer cuneatum. The sequence continues at coordinate 53,074,794 of JBBPBO010000003.1, forward strand.
TGAGATTCAATTGGTCAAATCGTGATTGAACCCATTCTGCCTCTTCTAGTTTTGTTTCCATCAAGACCTTGATCGAGGGGATTTCAACTTCAATGGGAAGTACCGCTTCCATTCCATACACCAATGAGAAAGGAGTTGCCCCTGTTGAGGTGCGAGCAAATGTTCTATAGCCATGTAATGCAAAGGGAAGCATTTCATGCCAATCCTTGTATGTTTCTACCATCTTTTGTATGATTTTCTTTATATTCTTATTTGCCGCTTCTACAGCTCCATTCATTTTCGGCCGATAAGGCGAAGAATTATGGTGCTGAATTTTGAAACTATCACACAACTCCTTCATCATTTTGTTGTTCAGATTGGTCGCATTATCCGTGATAATCTTATTTGGCAGCCCATATCGACAAATCAGTTCTCTCTTGATGAATCTGACCACTACATTCCTCGTCACGTTGGCATAAGAAGCAGCTTCAACCCATTTTGTGAAATAATCAATAGCTACTAGGATAAACCGATGCCCATTTGAAGCTTTAGGTTCAATGAGCCCAATAACATCCATCCCCCACATTGAAAATGGCCAAGGTGATGTTAAGACATTCAAAGAGGTTGGCGGTACATGTATTTTATCAGCATAGATTTGACATTTATGATATTTCTTTACATAACTAAAACAATCAGACTCCATGGTCAACCAATAGTAGCTAGCCCTTAAGATTTTTCTTGCCATTGCGTGCCCATTTGCATGAGTTCCAAAAGAACCTTCATGAACCTCTTGAATGATTTTTTCTGCTTCCGTTTTATCCACACATCTAAGGAGAACCATGTCATGGTTTCGCTTATAAAGCACATCACCATTTAAGAAGAAGTTCATTGACAACCTCCTCAAAGCCCTCTTGTCATTTTTCGAAATACCCAATGGATATTCCCTATTCTTAACATAGGATTTGATATCGTAAAACCATGGCTTGCCATCGGGCTCTTCTTCTATTGATAAGCAATATGCTGGCTTATCCTTTTGTTGAATTTTTAGGACCGACACATCCTAATCGATGCTTATTTTGAACATTGATGACAATGTGGCCAAGGCGTCGGCCAATTGGTTTCCTTCTCGAGGAATATGGTGAAAAGTGATCTTCTCAAAGTATTCTATCAACTCTTTGATGTGCGTGTGATACGGAACCAGTTTGGAATCTCGAGTTTCCCATTCTCCTTTTGTCTGATGGATTACCAATGATGAGTCCCCATATACCTCAAGAACCTTTACCTTTGATTCAATGGATGCTTTAATGCCCATGGCACATGCCTCATATTCTGCAATATTGTTTGTGCAATCAAAACACAATCTAGCCATAAATGGAGTGAACTGGTTCTTTGGGGAAATCAAAATGGATCCAATTCCATGCCCTAATGCATTAGAAGCACCATCAAACATCAATGTCCATTTTTCTTTATCAGATGATTCAGTCTCTTCAAATAAAGTCATTTCGTCAGGGAATTCACACTGCATTGATTGATAATCTTCAACAGGTTGTTGGGCTAAGTACTCTGCTAGTGCGCTTCCTTTGATAGCTTTCTGTGTAACATACACTAAATCGTATTCTGATAACAACATCTGCCAGCGGACGATCCTTCCAGTAAGAGCAGGTTTCTCAAAGATGTACTTAATTGGGTCCATTTTAGAAACCAACCAAGTTGTATGACATAACATGTATTGCCTCAACCGATGAGCAGCCCATGCTAATGCACAACATGTTCGTTTAAGCAGTGAATATCTTGTTTCACAACTAGTGAACTTTTTGCTCAAATAATAAATAGCATGCTCTTTCTTACCAGATTCATCGTGTTGCCCTAGCACACAACCCATTGACCCATCAAGTACTGTTAAGTACATAATAAGTGGTTTTCCAGGAACTAGAGGTACCAGGATTGGAGGTTTTAACAAGTATTGTTTAATCTTCTCGAAAGCTTTTTGACAATTCTCATTCCATTCAACCTTTTGGTCTTTGTGCAGCAACTTGAAAATTGGCTCGCATGTTGCAGTTAGAGTTGATATGAATCTCGAAATGTAATACAATCTCCCCAAAAAGCCATAGACTTCCTTTTCCGTGCATGGAGCTGGCATTTCTTGTATTGCTTTTACTTTATCTGGGTCCACTTCTATCCCTTTTTGACTAACAATAAACCAAGTAACTTGCCTGATCTCACGCCAAAAGTGCATTTAGCAGGGTTTAAACGGAGTCTGAACTTCCTTAGTCGCACAAATAACTTTTGAAGGTTAACCACGTGGTCTTCTTCGGTCCGAGATTTTGCAATCATATCGTCCACATAAACCTCTATCTCCTTATGCATCATGTCATGAAACAATGTCACCATTGCTCTTTGATAGGTTGCCTCAGCATTCTTCAATCCAAATGGCATCACTTTATAACAAAAGGTTCCCCATTGTGTGATGAATGTGGTTTTCTCCATATCCTCAGGAGCCATCTTGATTTGATTGTATCCTGAAAAACCATCCATGAAGGAAAAAAGAGAATATTGAGCAGTGCTATCTACTAAGACATCAATATGAGGCAAAGGAAAATCGTCTTTAGGACTTGCTTTATTCAAATCCCGATAATCAACGCACATTCAAACCTTTCCATTCTTTTTTGGAACTGGGACCATGTTAGCCACCCATTGAGGATATTTTGCTACTACTAAGAAACCAGCATCAAATTGCTTTTTGACCTCTTCTCTAATTTTAAGTGACATATCAGGCCTCATCCTCCTCAATTTTTGTTTAATTGGAGCACATTCAGGCTTGAGTGGTAGCTTGTGTTCAACTATGTTAGTATCTAGCCCAGGCATATCTTGATATGACCATGCAAAGACGTCCACATAGTCAAATAAAAGTTTAACCAACTTTTCTCGTTCACTTCCTTTTATAGACATACCAATTTTAATTTCTTTCTTATCACATTCAGTCCCCAAATTGATCACCTCAACAGGTTCTTGATGGGGTTGGATTATCTTAGCTTCCTGTTCCATTAACCTTTCTAGTTCTGGGGGAGGCTCAAAATTGTCTTCACAATCCTCATCAGTGTGATTAATTGGGAGTTCAAAATTACAAGAAGGGGTTCTAGCGTTGCTATTTTCAACGTATTCATTTTCGACTCTGCATTATTAAAATTAAGAAAAAAGGGAAAAAAGAAAATATGAATAAAGGTTGTAACTTTAAGAAGAAAAGGAAAAGAAACGGTTCGAGAATTCCAAAATGCATTTATTGATAATAAGTACAGAATTGAAATACATAAGCCTTAATTAATTATCCTTATAGCCTTAGGCATAGCAAAAGGAATTGAAATACATAATTACTTTGAGCATGAATTAACAAACACGGGAAACTCAATGATCTTCCAATTGTTGAGGATAGTATTCGGAAGACAAGGGTACACTAATTTGAGGGTATCATCACCAACATGCTCTTCTTCCACCACAGCCACCTGGTCAGCATAAATTATTCTGGCGCTTTGAAAGGTTTGACGAATGTCACAAATGGGAATCTTCTGTGAATGGTTTTCCAGACGAGCCATCCTGATTTCCTTTTTTTCTTTCATTGCCTTTTCTTTATCAACTTTGGTAGGTACATATACCAACCCGTATCAATCATTCTTTTCTGGTATATCTAACAATTTCCCCAACTTAGCAAAAGCTCCTCCTTCCAACATGGATTTGGTAGACTTCAATGATGTGGTAGATAACTCTGGTTCTTTTAAGTGAGATCCTTCACCCATGAAGACAGCATTGGCAATTTCTAATGCTTGAAAAGAGGTTTCTATGGCTTCCTCTGTATCTTCAATGTAGCCTGTAGAAGATAGATGGCTCACTATCATATCTTCTTCCCCATATATTATCACCAGCTTATTGTTCACTATAAACTTCAGCTTTTGATGGAGAGTGGATGTCACTGCTCCAGCAGCATGAATCCACGGTCTCCCTAAAAGACAACTGTACGCTGGTTTAATATCCATCACTTGGAAGGTTATCTCAAAGTTATGGGGTCCAACTTGAACCGGTAGGTCAATCTCGCCAATAACTTGTCTCCTGGACCCATCAAATGCTTTCACCACCATAGCACTAGGCTTCATACATGCTCCATCAACAAATAGTTTTGATAGTGTCGCTTTCGGCATGACATTTAATGATGAACCATTATCAACTAGCACTTGTGCCAGGATATGATCATGACATCTCACAGAGATATGTAGTGCTTTATTATGCCTTGTCCCTTCAGCTGGTAATTCTCCATCGCTAAAACTCAAACAATTATTAGCGGTGATATTACTGACAACTCCATCAAACTGGTCAACTGTGCTATTGTGAGTAACATGGGCCTCTTTTAAAACTTTCATCAGTGCCCTTCTATGTGCTTCAGAGTTTAATAACAAAGAAAGAACAAATATCTTGGAAGGGGTTTGATTTAGCTGGTCCACCACCTTATATTCACTTTGCTTGATAAACTTCAAAAATTCGTTAGCTTCTTCTTCAAGCACCGTCTTTTTGCTAGTCTCTGGCCCTTTTATAGCATGATTCATAGCTTCTTTACCCTTTTCCTCGCGGTCCACCTTTCTCCTAGGTTGTTCAGGGGCGTATACTCGACCACTCCGAGTCATCCCACCAACTCCTAAAATGTTTGTGACATCAATTTCCTTAAGTTCACAGCTATCACCTAATTGATGATTGGACAAATGAGACGTGACTTCATAATTCCATGGTACCGCCTTGGTATTTCCATAAGGAAAAGGGGTTGGTGCCTAAACAATTATTGGATATGGTCCATTTGGAGTTGCCATAAGATTTTCTTTCGTATAGAGGATTTCCAATGGTCTTAGGAAAGATCTATTATTCTCCATGCACGACTCTATGGTCGACACATGATCATCTTTTGCACAACCTACCTCATTGTCAATCGTCTCAATCAAGTTTAACTCAGCAAAGATCATTTTCATTGGGATTTTCACATGTTCCATACCCTTAATTGCACATGGATCTATCTCATCTTTAATGACGTTGATAGAAGAATTTCCATGGCCCGGCAAGGGATTACTCCCCACATTGGGACTGTCTTCCTTGAAGGTAAGCCATTTTGTATTTATCAATTCTTGCACTTTAGATTTTAGTGCTTGGCAATCTTCGACGGAATGTCCTACAGCTCCTGCATGGTACTCACATTTGGCATTTGGGTTGTACCATTTTGGGAATGGTGGTTCCATAGGTTTCATAGGTCTCGGGACTACCATTGAGTTCTGGAGTAGGTGAGGCAACAATTGATTGTATGTCATGGGAATCGGGTCAAAACGGGTTATCTTCTTTTCTCGATTAATTGGTGGTTTGTATTGATTCGAGATTGGACTTTGGTTCCATTGGTTTTGTTGGGGAAACGTGAGAGGGGGTGGCTGGACCATGGGTTGTTGATAATAAGGTGGCCTTGAAGGGTGATATTAGGGGTATGGAGCTGGTGAAGTCGTAGCCACATATGGATATGGAATGTATGGAATTTGGGGTATCGGTGGCTGAAAATTTGGAGGTCGATAAGAATTCATGGATGGAGAATAAGAGACTTTTGGGTTTGCCATTACAGCGTTAGCATCCCCTTCTTTCTTCTTTGTGAATCCCATCTGGGGCTTTTTTACACTACTCGTTCCACATACAATCTTACCACTCTTCATACCACTTTCTACTATTTCTCCTATCATGACCATGTCAGAAAAGTTTGATGACATACTTCCAATCATTTTTTCATAAAAGGGCGACTGGAGAGTATTCATAAACATACCAACCATTTCTCTTTCAGATAAAGGAGGATCTACTTGCGATGCCACTTTTCTCCACCGTTGTGCATATTCTTTGAAGGTTTCATTGTCCTTTTTCATCGAATTTTGCAATTGCATCCTGTCAGGGGCCATATCAATGTTGTAACTGTATTGTTTCAAGAAGGCATCAGCCAAGTCTTTCAACGAACGGATTCGATTTCTCTCGAGATGCATATACCAATTTAGTGATGCCCCACTCAAACTGTCTTGAAAAAAATGAATGAGAAGCTTGTCATCATGAGCATGAGAAGCCATTTTTCTACAATACATGGTCAAGTGATTTTGAGGGCATGTGGCACCTTTGTACTTTTCAAACTCAGGTACCTTGAATTTTGAAGGGATTGCTACATCAGGAACCAAGCACATATCAAAAGCATCAAGACCATAGGCATTACTACCTTCCATTGCTTTTATTCGCTCTTCTAAAACATGTAATTTTTCTTTCGACTGTGTATCTTCACCAATAAACTGAGGTTGTTGCCAATTTCTGGTAGCATCGAAATGGGGTGCTTAGGGTGCACTTAATGGAATGTTTTATGAGGGCAGAGTGTTTTGGGGTGGCACGTAGCCGAGAGGAGATGGAATTTGTGGTTGGTTTAAGCTTTGGGAATTGATGGCTGAGTGATTTGGGTTATTGTCCATGGGGTTGATGACTAAGGGCGGAGTATAACTAGGTGGGATACCATACATAGGAAATTGCATAGCTGCTGCACGGAATTGATGGGTAGTTGGGGTAAAGCCTGGTGGGTGAGCAGGAGTGGTTTGGTGTTCTTCATTTGCAGTTGGAGGATTCCCATCTGTATTATCCTTTCTTGCCAAAGCCTATATAGCCTCTAGGATTCGATCAACCTTGTCCTTCAATTGGCTAACATTTGCTCTCATCACTTCTTGGTTTTGCTCAAGTTCATCCATGATCTTGGAGTTTGCGTGAGTCTGATAAGGGTGTCGAGGAAACAGCTTTATTGATTTTTTTTTCTGTTTTTTTTTAAATAAATAAAAAAATTTATGAGTATGTATGAATGGAATGAAGATGAAATTATTTAGTTAATTATCTATTATAGTTGTATGTTGGGGAATCAAAAGCCTTTAGAATTATAAGCGAAGAAAATATGGGATCGATAAACAAAACAAGCAAATCCTTTATTGTTGAGAAAAAGAGTACACCACATTTAAATTAAAAACTACATCATCTATGGTATTATAATCTTCTCTTTCGATAGGACAACCAATCTTTTCCTCTAATTCTTCTACCAGATTTTTGCAATATTCAACGAACTTGTAGACTTTGACTGGAGTATTGAGCAGATGCATTACTGCATCGATCTCTCTTAGATGCTTTGGAATTTTTATGATTGCTTGATTAGCTAGCATTGCCAATTTTGAAAAACAATCTTTCCAATGCTTGCCTTTATCTTCCAGCTCTTTATAGACCTCTTGATTCTTCAATTGTCCAAGCAACGTCATAAAACGATCCTCCCAATATATGGTTTCATCCTTTAAGTCATTATAGATCTTTTCTTGATAATTAATGTAATTCTTCAACTCACTAGAAGTCTCCATTTCTATTCTTAGCGCATCTTGATGTTTTGAAAGCAATTCTTCCATTTCATCCTTGTGTTTCCTCTCAATCTTTACTTGATTCTCGTAGTCGGCTACCATCTCTTCAAGTTGTTTCTTTAAATCATCAAATTCCTTTTTTATATTCCTCTCAGAGCTTGCTGATTTCGCCCATAATTGCTTCCACATATAGGCTTCTTCAATAGCTTTATTCCTTTCTTGCTTCCGCACATCTAATTCTTCATTTGCACCTCTCAAACAATCTTGTATGTCCAGTTTATCTTCCTTTTCAATTTTCAACCTCTTGTTGCTTCTCTCAATAAACTGATTCTTACAAGTGTTTTCTAATCGCAAATTTTCATTCTCTCGGGAGACTTTTTCTAACTTTGCTTCTAGCTTTTTTTTCTGTTCTTCAGACTTTAACAATAATGCTTTGAGTTCTTTTGTTTCTTCGTTTGTGACAAGGGTAGGCTCAGGTATCTCCTGATCAATCGACGGTGTACTGTGGAAAGGCAGCTTGATTTCTTGGACTCTTTTCTTTACCCATTGTTGATATGGTTCCTTTGTGCCACAACTTCTACGTCCGAGTACTCTTCCTTTTCTAATGATCACTTCCCAAGCTCGACTTATCCTCCGCAACATCGGCGGGTCTACTATACCCGTATTGTGGAAAACAAAAGCCTCTAATGACTTATCATCTGGTTTCTCCAACATAGGGTAGCCAAGCTGTCTCAGAGCTATCATTGGATTGTAGTTAATACAACCTTTGGTTCCCATGAGAGGTACATTTGGAAAGTCTTTGCATTGGCATATTACTTCTTCTACCTCTTGTTCTCTATGATACCATGAAATTATGTCCCCGGTAAGGCTAGCTATACTTTGAGCCCATTCACGGTTATTTTTAATTCCAACATGATACTCTTTCTTGAACATGTGAGACATGAACCAAGTATACAGCACTGGAACACAACACAAAATTGTACCCCCTTTCTTCTCGTGCCGCATATGCAGAAAGTAGTACACATCAGCAAGGACCGCGGGAACTGGATTTTGTTTATTTTTGTTAAAAGCCAAGAAGACATTGATGGCAGCAAAATCAACAAAATTATCAAGGTTTGGGAATAAGACAATACCATAGATAATGAGAGCCAAAACATCTATAAAAGTACACCATTCTTTTTTAACGGCTAAATCTTGTGCCTTTTGCTCCAGATATTTTCACGAGAAACCATGAATAGCCTCTTTTTCCTCTTTTTTGCTTGCCAACTCTCTTATGTCGATTTTTAATACTTCAGCAACTACGCTCAAATTTGGTGGTTGCCCAGTATATCGATAAGGGTTTCCTTTCTCTAGGGGGTAACCCAATATTCACTCGAATTCTTCTAATGTCGGGGCCAACTGAAAGTCTTGAAAGGTGAAACATCTTAAGAGAGGGTTGTAATACTGAGCCAGTGTCGTGAGGGCCCCTGTTTGCACATTTACTGCCAAGAGGTTTAGGATTTTCCCATATTTACTAAAGAAACTCTCACGTTGTATGGTTTTCATTTGATTGCTGATGTCTCTTGAACTTTTCAAATCAGGTTGCTTGACCTTTAAAAGTAAAGTTTTTCTTTTTTCCGATCCCATTATCCACTTAACACGTGACTAAGGTTTGTATGATTCCCCAAAAATCCTGAAAATTTATGCAAAATATTTTTTATTTTTAGAAAAGAAGAAAAAAAAAATCATGAATGAAACTATGTAGAATAATTATTGTGAATGTATTTATATATATATATATATATATATAAAGCTTTGAATGTATAAGTTATTTTTGGTTTATATGGATGTTCTTATGATGAAAGGGACTATTGGTTTATGTAGTGAAACTCTCACAAGGGTGGCTCTATGATTCTAAATGTGGTTCCTAGAGCCAATAATCCGATTTTCGAATATTGTCAACAACAATAGGTAAACTATTTGGAGTGACGATACCCTTGATAGGATCAAACTCTAGGTGAGATCTTCATGCTAACCAAATAGGATGTACATCCAGAAGGCTATCACTACGCAACCTTGAAACTAAACTTAAGTTTTGTTCAAACCCGGGTATAAGGTTCCACTCATAAGTGTGTGTAGGGTGTAGAATAAACATAATTCAATAACTCTACATTGCTAATAAAACATATATACATGCACAGAAAATAATAATAATAATAATAATAATAATAATAATGAATAAATAAATAATTAAATAAATGACTTACTAGCTTAAAAGAATATTATAATGACAACTAATATTTATTAAGAAATAATAAGTCCATAAAGTATTAGAAAATGAAAATCAAACAAATATAGAAAAAGTTAAAAATTATGCACAATTAATTATGTTAGGTTTGACTCTCTAAGGGTCCCCAGTGGAGTCGCCAGTTGTCGCGGCCTAAATTTCGAGTGTTTCTCGAATTCAATGGAGTCGCCACCAAAGTTTATTTAAAATAGGGAAAACATTGGGAAACCCTTAAAAAAGAAAAAAAATGGTCTTTGAAACCAAATTTTGAATTCGGGAGTCGATTATGCGTAGGGAAGGTATTAGCACCCTATGACATCCGTTAAAATACAGTTACTTATAATTATATGTGCAAAACTAGTATTAACTTAAATATATTTATTTTTCTTTATTATTAAATATAAATATCAATTATTTATTTTTAATGTGATTTTGAAATAAATACGTGTTTAAAGAAAAGAGGAACAAAAAAAGAAATTTTTTTATTAATGTGCTTGACAAGAGTGTGATCTTGCTCCTACATATCTTCCGATGCGATGGAGAAATCAAAGGTACGTAGTTCTTGGTTAGAAAATGCGGATGTGTTGATTATTTTTAAATAAATCGTGTTTAGTTATTAAAAGGTTAATTTTTGACGAAAATAAAAGGAGTTTGTTTGATTAGATTTATTAAAAATGTGAATTTTAAGACGATCAAGTTGTACAACTCGTGTCTCAAAACTCAAGGAGTAAAAAAATGTCGCATCTAATTTAATCCGTTTAAAAATATTTTTATTATTTTCGGTTTTAAAATTGAGTCTTAAAGCCACCAAGTAGTACAACTCGTGTCTTAACAACTCAAAGATTAAAAAGATGTCACATCTAATTAATCTAATATAAAAAAAAAAGTTAATTTTGGATTCATTTATTTATCTAAATTTTTTTTAAAAAATTATCAGGTTTTATAATTCGTATTCTACTATTCATAGATTAAATGATGTCATTTTAGTTAACATTTAATAATGATTTTATTTATTAATTCATTTATAAATTTTAATTTATTAATTCATTTATGAATTTTAATTTATTAGCTTATTTGTGAAGATGAGATTTTAAAAATAAAAAAAAAATATTCCAATTAATTAATTTTTAATGCAATACCTTTTGTTTTTTATTTATTTATGAAATTGGACACTTAATTAAAAATCAACAGTTTTTAATTAATTAATTTTTATGCAGTACCTTTTTTATTATTATTATTTTTTATTTATGGAATTGGGTACTTAATCAACAGTTTTTTTTTTTTAAAATCTAAATGGGCCGAGCCCAACTTGGTTAAAATAAAGAGCAAAGGGTTAAGCCGAAACCCTAGCTTGGGTGCAGCAGCCGCGTTAGAAAAAACAAGGGAAAGGAGAGGCCGCAAGAGAGAGGAAGGAGAGACCGAGAAAGATAAGGGAGAGGCCGAGAAAGGAGAGAGAAGACAACGGCGACGACGATGGAAGGAGAGGCTGAGAGAAAAGAGGAGGCCGAGTAGGGAGAAAGAAGAGGCTGAGATAAACGAAGAAAGGAGAATCTGAGAGAGAAGAGGAAGAGGCCGCGAGATAGAAAAAAAAAAAGAAAGAAGAGGCCGAGAGAGAAGAGGAGACGGGGAAGTAACGGTGACCACGACGGCGACAATGACAGCGGCGGCGGCAGCGGCGGCGGCGATAACAGCGGCGACGTTAAAGGTTTGATTTTTTTCTGGTTTTTTTTTACTTTTCAATCACAATGTTATTTAATCAAAAAAACTTTATTAAAAGTGATTATAATGCAAAGACAGAAAAAAAATACCTTAAATCACCTTGCTGTGTGTTCTTCCTATTTTGTCTGCTTCTTTCTTTTTTTTTGCTTTTTTAAGTGTTTTTGTTAGTGTCTCATCTTCTGTTTTATTAATGGATTTTTTTCTCAATTTATAGAGTAAAGTAACGATTCTTTATGTCTATAAGATAATAGTCATTCCCAGTTTTTACATTGTTTTTGCAACAAAGACAAGCAACCTTTGCTAAGTATAGAAATATGTAATGCATCTTTCTGATTGAGTATAGAAGTAGTGAAGATAATAAACTTTTAAGGCAAAAGAAGTATCCTGAAAAAAGGAGGGCAGTAAATCAATTTTCGTTTTCTATTTTAGAGAAGATGTAACTCACCATTTTGTTTGAGTGTAGAATCAGTGAAAATAATAATCTTTTTAAGGCAAGGGAAAGAAACTGAACTAAGGGAATGGCCTATAAAGCTGTAAAACACAATATTTGTCTTTATTTTATTACATTTATTCCTTTTTTATAATATTATTTGTTTATTCAATTGATTAATTTCTTAATGCTGATAACTGATTAGCCATTATGTTTGAATCAATGACCAAAACAGATTTGAAAGATTTGAATGAGTTCAAAGAAGCTGAATCAGTGAGCAAAACAGGATTGAAAGATTTGAAAGAGTTCAAAGAAGCTGCCTGGGCCAAGGTTAGTAAGGAGAGGGCAGTAAGGAGTACTAGTTCAAAAGGATCAAACTTTGAGAAAGAGTCCACTGTTGTCCAGTCATAGTCAATAGGAGCAGCTCTGGCTCAGCTCGATCAAATTTCCAAATTAAACTCTGGCCTTGTAGTACCTTGCTATCCTCTGTTGGTAAATAGTCATTCTTAACTGAGTTGCCTTTGTTAATTTGAATTGATTGAGGTTGAATTCTGTAATTTTATTTCAGTTACTTTATTATGTATTTTTTGATTATTGTTAATTGGAATGGACAAAATTGAGGTGCTACAGAAAGCACACACAACAACTTTAACTGATCAGTCAGATAACACAGCTCTGTACGTAGCGATAGATTTAAACGAAGAATATACCATACCAACAACTTTAACACACACAACCAAATATTAAGGAGAATACTTATAATACAATGTGAGTACAAATGATTTGTTTCTGGCTATATTTTTGCATGATATATATATATATATATATATATATATATATATATATATATATAAAAGTTCATTCAAGTTAAATAGGCATTATATACCACACCAACAAAATATTAAGGAGAATACTTATAATAAAATGTGAGTACAAATGATTAATTTCAGGCTATATTTTCGCATGATTTATATATATATAAAAGGTGTTTTGGTGGTTTGTAAGAGAAATATAGATATCATAGTAATAAAGAGGTCATGAGTTCAATTCTCCTTAATACAAACTAACTATTAACAACTAACCTTCACCATTTAAAAAAAATTATATATAGTTTATGAATACTATTGCTCTTTTCACTAAAATAATTCTATATTATTAGCCTCTTCTTCCATATTAGGGATGGTTGCTCTCTTTTATTTTGTCCTTATTTTAGTGTTTATTTTAGTGTTGTTTAGACCTTATTTGTATTTGGGTTTCTTTGTATTCTTTTTTTAATTATATTATTCTTTTGTTCAATAAAACAATTTAGTCTCTCTCTCACACTACACATTTATTTGTGCTATAATTAGATACATATATTGATTTCCTGAGCACATATTTCAACAGAGAAGAATCTACTTCTCTCAAAGTCCTTGCCACTAGACCTTCGGCCTTCAAAAGTGCAAGCAACCTTTCATGGTATAAGAGAATCGTATAGTGTAACTAACTTCGTTATATAATTAAAGATTAAATATATTTCTAGTCTTACTAAAATTTATGATTTTTTAAATCTAGTTCTTACAAAAAATTTATCTATTTTTAATTCATATTTTATTTTTACAGGAACTAATATGACTCAATTTTTATAAAAATTAAAATAGAAACTAAAATTAGTCTGTTCAGATAGATATACTGCTTTATGTGATTTCGTTTATATATGATTAGGTGTCACTGGCACTGGTATGTCATATGGAATCTCATGCCATTAGTCTTTCTTATTTTTTTCTTATAATTATTTTTTTTAATTTGATTCTTAACATTTATTAACATATATGATTTAATGTGTCTTCACGGATACAATCTCAAATATATTATTATTGGTTCCCCAAAAGGGATACTATAACTTAAGCATGTCAAAAGTAGGAATTAGCTTATGTCATAAGCTTTTATGGCCTTTTTGTAATCTTAATTAGGTGTTTGAGATTTGGATCCTCTGGACAATTAGCCATGTGGCAGGGTTATTGGATTTAAGAGAAAAAATTAATTTTTTTTATATTTTAAATCCAATAACTTTGCATTAATATTGATTGAAGATTCAAACAAGTGAATATGTATGCATTATAGTTGTAATTTAACCAACCAATTAACTACTTAATTAACTCATCATCTAATTAAGTTTATTTAGCTAACTAATTAAAACTAACATTTAATCAATTCATCAACTAATTAAGTTTAATCATCAAACTCAACTTAAATTAACATTATATTTCTAACATTGTTGAAATATAATGTTATATTTTTGTGTTCAAATGACAATTTTTTTTACTAAACATAACTTAATCACATGTCATTAGTTAAAATATATTCGACAGCCATAAGTAATGATGCATTGCCTCAAAAACAAAATATAAGTGATATATTTTTATACATTGTTGTGTTTAAATAACATTTTTTTTACTAAAAATTGCTGAATAATATGTCATTAATTAGTTATTTTTATAAATTCTCCTAAATATTCTGATAAATGTTTATGTAGGTAGTTTCGTCACAATAAAAGTTCATAAATCAAGTGAAATCAATCAGCCATAATTTACCTTCTAAAAGCTATTGATCGTTAACATTTCTCTAATAAGATAAGCACTTTGTTTTTCATGTAATCTTGTTGGTTTGTATGGGTGAACACTCAGAAGTGAATAAATACTATTATTTATTACACTCCGAAAAGAGAGTTGTGTTAGTTCTATGATTCTTATTATACACAATAGTTTGAACATCGGTTGCTTACAAAATCTTTACTCAAAACGTGTTGCACAAGTAATAATCTGTAAATAAAAATGATGGTTCAACATTAATCTATTTAGTATGGTAAAAAACATTAATCGATAGTGTATATATGTAACTATCAAGATTTGTCGGCAAGACAAACCGTTTGAGAGTGTAATGTAAACTGTCTATATATAGCTTAATGATACAATAATATAAGCAAGATAATTGTGAACAGAAGCCTAATTGTAGGAATATATCAGATATACAAATATAGAAACTAATTAATGAAGACTTTAGTGGAATTTTACCTTTTTAAGTGGATTAAAATATACACTTTAAGTCGGTTCCATGTTCGAGTTGACAACAAATGACTTAATAAACATGTTGTTTTTTAACTCGTTTTATGAACCGACTTAACAGAGCTTCAGATTAACCGACTTAAATATCATAAATTCAGTTCAACAAATCATCTTTTTAAGTTAGTTCTTTTGATCAACTGACTTAATAGATAGAGTTAAAATAATAATTATTTTTAATAAATTTTTCATTTTGTTTTTATGCTCCAGTTCCATACATATATACAATATTTCTTATTAAATTTCAAATCAGAGTTTTGTACTTGCCACCACAATTTTATATACCCATCTAATTAACTAAAATATACAATATTAGAAGTTCATACAAAATACAGAGTACAAAGAAGATGTCTCCCATTTTTGACTACTCTCGACAAGACAAAAAAATGATTTAGATGTCCATTAACAAAATTACAAAATTACAATGTAGCAATATTCAATAAACATATATTTAAGCATATACTTCAATAAGAAAATGCAAAATTTAGCGGAAAAACAAAAGAAAAAAGAAAATGCAAATATTGAGTTCATCTCTAGTCTCCAAACAAAATGATAAAGACACACTTCAAAAAAAATGAGTTTGGCAAGTCATTTTTCTTACTTTCTTTCCCATAATACATAACTCTCTCTCAAATAAGATGTAATGTTGTTATTCTTCAAAAATGAACATATGCCTATATATACTAATCTCAAATAAGATGTAATATTGTTATTCTTCCAAATGAACATATGCCTATATATACTAATCATTTTAGCAACATAAGGTGTGAACAATTATTGATGAAAAACATATTTAGCTCATATAAGAGAGAAATTGAGTTTTAATCTTAATTAAAATAATTTTTGGCTAAATTTGTATTTATCTCAACTATGAATTACTAGGGTCACATTCCTATAAAAAGTACATAATTAAAAAAAATTAAGATTTTTCTGATGAGCTTTTATTTTGAATGAAAAGTCAGTAAATAAGTAACCATTGCCTTAAACAATACTCTCCAAAATTAAATATAAACAAAAATAATATAAAAAATTAATATATTTAATTAAAACTTTCTTGGTTCAAAAAATGTCTAGAACATTCTTGGTTCTTAGCAGTTCATTTTTAGCTTATTCTTTAAACTGATTTTGCTTGTGGTTAATGATCTGTTTTAATTCTATCTTTAAAAGAGAATAACCAGAATGTTCTTTTGTAAAACCAGAACATTCTTCGTTTTTGTTTTGTATAAGTGAATGCTGGACTTAGAGCTTTGACATATGTTATTGTGTCATGCTTTTCTGCTTTGTGCGCAGGTTGTTTAGAGGTACATTTGCAGTGTCTTATTATGTCTGTCATGGTTGTATTTGTTGCTTTATCAATCTAGAGATCGATCTAGCTTGTTAGTTCTTGATGCTTAGCTTTTGCCTTTGTTAATCTTTTGACAAATTTGTTACTTTATGACAGCTACTTGTAGACCAGCTATACTGTACTTGTATTACTGATGTAGTGCCTCATTTGTCCAAATTGTACTTGCTTTATCTATGCCATCAATCTTGAAGATCAATCTTGTAAGTTATTCTTTGTACGTGGCTTTGTTGATTCTTTTGATGAATCTGCCCAAATAGTAACTTTGAGTATGTAATGTTGTTCCTAATGTTTTTCTATGTAGCTTGCTGCATTTTCGAAGCTTGAAATAATATTAAATTAAGAATACTTTGTTCTTAGTAAACCAGAATGTTCTTGGACTGAATGCTGTAAAAACCAGAACATTCTTTGTTTTTTCAGACTGCTGTCCAGAATGTTCTTGGATTAATGTTGTCAAAACCAGAACATTCTCCATTTTTATCAGACTGATGTCTTTTTAATAAACCAGAATGTTCTTGGATCTTCAAATTTGATCTTGCTTGATAGATTATGAAGCATAACTTTTACCTTTGTTCTTTGAGGTGATTCTTTTACTGAAATGATCCTTGTATATTTCTGGTGAAATTTTGGAACATATTGTAAATAATAAAACCAATCTTTTCTTTTAAGAATCTAATCATTCTTGTTATCTTGGAACTGTGGAGAACGTTCTTCGTTTTACAGAATTCTGTCAAGAACGTTCTTCGTTTCTTTGAATGAACTTGCTTTTTTTTAATATGATCTTGCCATCAATTTTTATGCACTTTAATGAAGTGGATGACTTCTTGCTTGTTTACTCATGCAATTCATATTTCTTAAATAAAACTGAAGTGAAATCATTAGTAGATCACCATTCATAAAACTCAATCATTTAATTCATAAGGTTTGTTGTCAATAAAACATATATCAAAAAGGTTTTTTTCTCAACAAATAGTTGACTTGAATTATTGCTCCATTGTTTACAAAAGCATAAAAGAAAAAGGTGTTCTCATTAAAAACATAAAAAAAACATATACTTTCGATAAAGATAAATTTAACTTTTCACATGTTGGAATCGAAGACCTTCGATTCCAGAATATCTCTATTCACATTTTCTCATTGTGGACCTGGTATAGTACCACCAAACCCAATCCACTTGGGTTCTAACTTTATCGGTGTTGAATATTTTCTATTGGTTAAATAAACGTCCTTGGACCTACATTATTTGGAGGAACTTATCATGGCATTGACACTCCTTTGTCTAGTAGCATTTACATCACTGTGTTATCATTGTTGGTGGACCAAACTATGAACATATCAGCCAATTCAAATCTCATATGTCAAGCGTGTGGAACATGATAAAATTAAGGATTAGATAGAGACAATAAGATAATACACATTTTTTGCTCAATAAATAACTATATTTATCATCGTTAAATATTGAGATTTATATATAATAGAGTTAAATAAGTTTGTAGTCTTTATTTAATTTTCTATTTTATTTTTAACTTTTATAAATTATTTTATTAATTTTTAATCTTTTACAAATTTTTGTTTTAATTTTTGGTCTCTAAATTTATATCAATTATTATGTATATATTAAATAAATTTTTGCATTGATACTTAGAATATTATAATAAATTTTTCTATAAAAATTTATAATTTTTTAATAAATAATAAATTAAATATGAATTTTTAACTCTCCCAACTATGAGTTTGTTTGAGAAGCTTTGTTCTTAATTGTTTTTAACATAATTCTCTTTACCCGTTTAAAAAAATATATATGTGGCTATTTTGCAATGAATCAATTCAAAAATATTACAGCAAATATAATAATGACAATACTAATTTTTATTTCAAGAGCTGTTTATAGTAAAAACAAAGCATACAGTTATTCTTTACATGTTTAAATTTAAACAATTGCAATTAGACCCATGGGACCCAGATTTATATTTCATGCTTTCAGGGCTTCAAATCTTGGTTCCTTAGCATGAAATTTCAAACCAGCATAAAGCTTTATGTTGTCTTCAAACACAAATTTTGGGTAACCTTGTTTTTCTCCTCGGCTTCTTTTTCCAACAATTCTAGAGCAGGGTAGATGATAGCATCACATCCAGGGTTGTAGAATGATGCTATTGACATTCTTGTTCTATTAGTTTGTGCTATCACACGGTGCTCCACACTCTAATACCTACCATTTGTTATTACCTGTGTTTACAAAATAGTGTTAGATAAAGTTTCTTGTATTTTGAACTTAACATGTTTGTGAAAATGTCTACAAGAAATATTGAAGAGTAAATACTTAGTGGCTAGTACCCATTTTCATGTCTTACATTAGACAATTTTTCATATTAATGTCAAATGTTTATGGTCACATTAGTATATGACTTATGTCAAATCTTGTTATGGATCATCTACGGTGGCGGCATAGTGCAACACGCTGCAGAGGATTCAAATCCATCAATCCACTACCAAGGGTTAAAATACCCATGTTAGATCCTCTATAACTGACCTTATATTGCAGTTGACGGTAGAGGATTTAGTTTCTTAAAGTAACCTACGAAAATTAAGTTGAGGTCCTTTATTTGTGCTTCTTTAATATATAAGGACTAATATGAAAAATTTGTTAAGCTTAAGAATGAAAATGAATTTACCTCAAGCTGGTCACTAAGGTTCACAACAGTGGAGTGATGCATTGGGGAAAAATTTGTGCAGCTGCCCATCTTTGAGCAGCTGTAGGCCACTGACCTTGTCATCTTGGAAGAGAATGATGATTCCGCCGGCATCGGTGTGAGCACGAAGACCCTTAACCAGCTCCAGGTTAGGGCATTGAGCGTAGTTGGCTACCTTGGTGCCAAAAGTTGGTCCTCTTGATCCATAGAAGGCCTTTTTGAGGTACCCGTTCTCTAGTCCAAGATTCTCACATAACAAATCCAAAAGCTCTTTTGCTAGTTTCTCTAGCTTCAAAGTAAATTCCTTCATCACCTTCCTGCTTCATAATCACCATAAGAAATTTAGAATCCTGGTGAAGATACTCTAAAGAAACAAAAGTCATATTTGGCGCAATATGCTCAAACTTAAAGGAAATGACTTTATTCACCTCATATTTCTAAAAAAACCACATATGATTTTGAAGTCCACATCCAGATGAAAAAAAAATTGTGTTTCTATTTTGAAGTACACATCCAGAAGACAAAAAAACTATGTTTTTTTGTGTACCTCGGACCTGACCTAAGGGAATAAGGGGTAAGAAAAGTTACTTCGAACTTAAACTTAAATTCTGCTCCTATATGAAATCTCTCTATATCCATTAATGCAACTGAAAATCTTGGGCTTAATTTTGTGTCAATTATTAGTGATTTTTTTGCTAAGTAGTATATATGTAAAATATTACTATATGTCATGCAATGTGTGATACCATAATGTTTGTATTATTTAACCTGTATTCATCACTGAGATTAGGGATATCTGAAATGTTTGATTCAGGGAGGTGGTGAATGCTAATTTTAGTAATTAATATTGTTAGTATTTGTAATACTTTGTTGTGGGTCGAGATCGAACCTGCGACCTCCTTATCACTCAACACCTTAATTCCCCCACGGTTGTCACTTAGAGTTGTTTGATTAAGAGATAGGAAATTTATCTCTCTTAGTCAAACGACTCTACAATTTGATGCAACGAAAAGGATCTAAATACATAAAATTTGTATATAAATCGTCTACAACCGTTGTACAGTGCTAGAGTCATTTGATCCTAATCAAACGGCTCTACAGTCCACTGCAAAGTAGTGAGTCCAAATTCATAAATTTTTATACTGTCGATAAATCACAAACTATTTATTGTGACGTTTAAGATAGTGATAGTTAAAGTGAGTGATCCTCTAGGCCGTTAGATTAAGAGAGAAATTTTATATCTCTTAATCTAACTATCTACAATTGGCTTAACTGTAAAGCCGACTATAGATATTAAAGGATTTAGATTTGTGATTTTAATCTAATTTTTTAATATTTTAATCAAATGCCTTATACACTTTTTTCAATTACTTTTAATACAGATCCCAACCATGAATTCTTTTAGTTTCGTAGTTGAATTGTTTATCCACTTTTGTAAGTTTGGACCCATTTGGTGGCTGATCTTTCAATTTGGCTGGAACAATACTAATTGCCGCTTTCTGAATTCTATCGATTCTCAAATTTACTTTTCTCTTGTGACGTATACTTTGGGGTCATATATGATACGAATGAATTTCTTGGAAGAAGCTTAGCAATTGTATGCACCTCCCAAATAACTGCATCTGTGCATTAGCGAAAATTTAGGACAGGTTTATTTGTATTTTGTCTGGTCTTTCAGAAAATATGCATATTCACTTTGATTAATATTTCAGCTATATTTGGAATTTCAGCTATATAATTTGAAGTTACCAAGTATTGTGGATGTTTATTTTAGATTGTTAAGGAAATTGATTCTTTGCTGTTCAAAAAAGGAAGGAATTGAATTTTTATGGTGCATATATGACAAAGTTAATGTGTTTGTTTTAAAGGTGTTGTTTTCTTCCATATATGATACATTTTAAGAAGTAATAAATTTAGGTATGTTTAGTCTTTTATACCCTTCATTCATTAAGTAAAAACAAAATTAATTTAATGCATATTTTTGGATTTTAAAGGGTAATAAAAGAAAAACATCATTAATTGTATCTTGATTTTCTAAAAGAACTAAAACTTTGGGACAAAAATAAAATGCTTAAAGGACCAAAGATCGGAGACGGAGGGAGTACACATTTGGAGTCCAACTCGAAGTCGACTGATTCTATCCGAAGCTCTTGAACCCATTGCAAAGCACGAAGAACGAGAGTGATGAGGCGGTTACTTATCCCCCAGGTACCAGGCTCGATTCCCACGGAAGGCAAAAAATCACTATTTCCACGAGGTGGTTAGGGGGGGTGAGAAGACCGAGTAGCATTGCCGATAACAGTGGGGTTCGGGGTGTTACAGTTAGCCTCTCACAAGACAAAACATACAGAAGTTAAATCCTCATACGGATAGAATGGACCACCACGAACACGTGGCCATTCCGTAGCCCATCACGGTGGTTACTACTTAACTTCGCGGACCATCACGGTTACCGCATTAACTCTGTGACCCATCGCGGTCACCATATGACTATGCAATGCATGGACATGCGTTGTTTTCTCTTCACTGAAAACAATATGCAAATACCAGCTGAAAATCCAACCACTCCATTTGCACCTCAAAACCATCTCAAATCATCTCAACAATTTCATTATCAACACATCAACCAAAAAGAATTCAAGAACCTCATCATCACCACCTCAAACCATCTCAAAAATTCCATTTTAATTCATCACAAGCCTTCCCAATGTTTCCCCATCTCTTTAAGTTCATAAACCAATGTTTAAAACTGGAATTTTTGAAAAAAGACTATCTGTATTCGAATACAGTTTCCTTGTATTCGAATACAAATGCTAAAACAGTGAAAAATCAGCATTTTGTATTCGAATACGAGGTTGTCGTAGCCGAATACAGATGCGAAGTCAGTGGCAAAAACAGCATATCTATATTCGAATACAACAGGGTCGTATTCGAATACAGATGCGAATATAGTGGCAAAAATTTCAATCCTGTATTCGAATACGACAAGGTCGTAGCCGAATACAGGTGCTAAGTCAGAAGCAAAATCACTCATCTGTATTCGGATATAGAGGGTCGTATTCGAATACAAGTTCAAAATTTGAGTAAAACAGAGATTTTGCAGGAATGTATTCGAATACACCAATGCCATATTCGAATACACCTTCGAATTCAGTGAGATTTTTTCCAGAAAACTTCAATAAGTTTTCAAACTCTTTCCTTTGAAAAACCAACACAACACCAAAACATATTCACCACTCTTTTGAACCACAAAACTCAGAGCTTTTCTCAGCACATACAAATGTTTCTACTCATCAACACAGCAACAATAGATTTCCAGAAGACCTCCACCCATCTTAAAATCCTTTTCTTTTGAAAAAAAAAACACCATCAACACAACAACAACAGATTTCCAGAAAACCTCCACCGATTTTAAAATCATTTTCTTTTGAAAACACCATCAACACAACAACAACAGGTTTCGAGAAAACCTCCACCAATTTTAAAATCCTTTTCTTTTGAAAACCACCAACACCAGAATGTTAACAACACAGTAGGAAAACCATCTTACCCTCTAAAACAGTCATAGAAAAGTACAACCCTTTTCAAACACATGCATTTTGATCATCCCCAAAACAACATGCAAAGCACTTTCCAGTATCCACACACAACCAAAACATCATTGATGTATCAACCAAAACAGCGAACATCACAGATCATCGAAAACATCAACAGCATGCATTTTCATCATTCATTACAACATGCACAACAGTTTCGTTTTTCAAACTAGAAACTCAAATATAATTACACATCAACATGCATTTACAGCCCTAAAATGCAATCTAGAAAGTGGAAGGTGCCCCTTACCTCTATTACGTTTTCTGCGCTCGTTCACGTTACCGCGACAAAAGTCGGCGCAACTCTCGTTCGTGTCGCCGCTACAAAAGTTAGTTCCCTAGCTCCGTAACGATGAGAGGAACAACTTTTGTTTTCTGGACACTTGCTGGTTCGGTGCTTGGATTTCCAAGTAATTTGACTTTTGAGGATGCTCTTTTGTTACAAAAACAGAATGGGAAGAGAAAGAATGAAACTAGCGCATGCAGTGAGGAAGGAAGGAAAATGTTTTCTGATTTTCTGTTTTGACTTCTCACATATATATAGGCATATATGTGCCACCTCACCCAACACAGTAATATTATAATATTGTTGGACCATCAAGTACTTAACCACTCTCGTCGTAATTAACAGACAACATCTTACTTAATTGCCCGGAATTTAATTACTCGTAATTAAATTAATTTTGTCCTTCACCCAATAATTTTAATTCAACCTCCAAAATAAATATTTATATATATATTTACATAAAATATACATATATTAAATATTTTACAAATATTCCCCAAAATACACTTAATATTAAATCCATAATTTAATTTTAAATTTAAGGGTCTTACATTACTACCCCCTTTAAATTAGTTTCGTCCTCGAAACTACATATTGATAAACAACTGAGGATGTTGTTCCCTCATCTTACTCTATAGTTCCCATGTTGCGTCTCCAGTAGTCAGATTCCAAATCACTTTGACTAGTGGGACTTCCTTGTTCCTCAACTGTTTAATCTTCCTGTCCTCAATTCTTACAGGTAATACTTCAAATGACAAGTTATCCTTCAGTTGAATTGTGTCTGGTTTGATCACATGTGACGAATCCGAAATGTATTTTCTTAACTGCGACACGTGAAATACGTCGTGAATATTGGACAATATTGGACATAAAGCAATCCGATAAGCCACTGGTCCAATTCGTGCAGTAATTTGGTATGGTCCAATAAATTTCGGAGTCAACTTTCTTGATTTAATGGCTCTGCCAACTCCCATTGTAGGCGTGATCCTTAGAAATACATGATCACCTTGTTCAAATTCTAAAGGTCTGCGACGCTTGTCCGCATAACTCTTCTGACGATCCTGTGAAATCTTCATTTTCTCTTGTATCCTCTTGACCTTCTCTGTAGTTTGTTGCACCATCTCAGGTCCAACAATCATACTTTCTCCGTCCTTATACCAGCATAAAGGCGTCTGACACTTGCGTCCATACAAAGCCTCATAGGGTGCCATTCCAATACTTGCGTGAAAACTATTGTTGTAAGTAAACTCAATCAATGGCAATACCTCATCCTAGTTTCCTCTATCATCCAACACACATGCTCTCAATAGATCTTCTAAGGACTGATTTGTTCTCTCGGTTTGTCCGTCTGTTTGCGGATGGTAAGCTGAACTCAATTTTAGTTTCGTGCCCAACGCTTCATGCAACGCTCTCCAAAAGTGAGATGTGAACTTTGGATCACGGTCCGATACAATACTCGATGGAACTCCGTGTAATCTCACAATCTCATCAATGTAGATCTTCGTCAGCTTATCTACCTTATAAGTGGTCTTTACCGGCAAGAAATGTGCGGATTTTGTCAATCGATCCACTATTACCCAAATCGAATCATTCTTTTTCCTTGTCTTGGGCAATCCGGCTATAAAATCCATAGAAATGCTATCCCACTTCCATTCTGGTATATCCAAAGGTTGCAACATTCCAGCAGGTCGTTGATGTTCCACTTTCGCTTTCTGACAAGTTAAACAAGCCGATACATACTCCGCTTCGTCCCTCTTCATTCCTGGCCACCAGTAATTCAGTCTTAAGTCCTGGTACATCTTGATCGCTCCAGGATGAATACTCAATTTGCTCTTATGAGCCTCTTCCAAAATCGTTCTTCTCATATCTGCAACTTCCGGTACACAAATTCTTCCATTACATCTCAGAATATTATCTGGTCCGATCCTGGACTCAGTTGTCTTTCCTTGCAATATTAGGTTCCTCTTTTCTTGGATTAATGCGTCATCTTGCAAGTTCGCAATCTCCTCAAGTAGTCCACTCGAAATTTTTATCATTCCACACTTTAAAATTCCTGGTGCAAACTCTACGTCCAAGTGTAGATCTCTAAATGCTTCCCACAACTCTTGTTGTCTGGCCATTATCATTGCAGATACTGACACACTTTTCCTACTCAATGCATCAGCCACCACATTGGCTTTCCCAGGGTGGTACTACAATGAAAAAT
Organism: Cicer cuneatum; assembly: GCA_037974295.1. Taxonomy (NCBI): domain Eukaryota; kingdom Viridiplantae; phylum Streptophyta; class Magnoliopsida; order Fabales; family Fabaceae; genus Cicer; species Cicer cuneatum. The sequence goes on from JBBPBO010000003.1 coordinate 53,099,836, forward strand.
CAAAATCCTTTAGAGTCTCCATCCATCTCCTCTGTCGCATGTTCAATTTTTTCTGATCGAACAAATATTTCAAAATTTTATGGTCACTGAATACCATGAACGTGCATCCATATAAGTAGTGCCTCTAGACCTTTAATGCAAACACTACTGCAGCAAGCTCTAAATCATGAGTAGGATAGTTTTTTTCGTGAGTTTTCAATTGCCTTGAGGCGTAGGCTACAGCTTTCTTGTGTTGCATCAAAACACATCCCAAACCTTGGTGAGATGCATCACAGTAAACCTTATAGGGTTCCTTTGGTTGTGGCAAGACCAATACTGGTGAGATTGTCAACTTTTCCTTAAGCAACTGAAAACTTTCCTCACACTTCTTTGTCCATGCAAACGGATGATTCTTTCTGGTGAGTTGTGTCGAAGGAGCTACAATCTTAGCAAATCCTTCAATAAATCTCTTGTAATATCCTGCCAGTCCGACAAAACTACGTATGTCTGTGATAGTCTGAGGCTGTTTCCAGGAAAGAATTGTCACAATCTTTGCCGGATCCACAGCGATTCCTTCTTTTGTTATCACATGTCCCAAGAAGTTCAATTTCTGTAGCCAAAACTCGCACTTCGACAAATTGGCATACAATTGCTTCTCGCGTAAGACTTCAAGAACTTGGCGTAAATGCTCTCCATGTTCTTCTTCATCCTTTGAATAAATCGATATATCATCGATGAACACCACAACAAATTTATCCAGGAATGGGCTAAAGATTCTATTCATATAATCCATAAAAATCGCTGGTGCATTCATAACTCCAAATGGCATAACGAGATATTCAAAATGTCCGTAACGGGTTCTGAAAGCAGTCTTTTGAATATCTCCTTCTCTTACCCGAATCTGATGGTATCCTGACTTCAAATCGATCTTTGAAAACATTGCGGCTCCTCTCAATTGGTCCATCAAATCATCGATGCATGGTAAAGGATAACGATTCTTAATAGTTACCTTGTTAAGTTGCCTATAATCCACACATAAGCGCGAACCTCCATCCTTCTTCTTAACCAACAACACCGGTGCTCCTCATGGCGACACACTTGGTCTGATAAATCCTTTCTCCAACAAACCTTCAATTTGACCCTTAAGCTCGTTTAATTCCAATGGCAACATCTGATACGGCGCAATTGAAATAGGTCCAGTTCATGGGTGTAGATCAATGAAGAATTCCACCTCTCTTACTGAGGGTAATCCTGGAATTTCTGTTGGAAATACGTCTGGATACTCTTTGACTAACACCACATCTTCTATGCTCACATCCATCTTGGTCTCCATGTTAGCCAATGATAAAAATTCTTGAGTTCCTTCTCTCAATGACACTCCGAGCTTGTTAGTAGCCAAATACCAAACGACTCCCATTTCACCTCCTCTTGAGCCGATCCCATCATCAAGTAGAAATCTCACACCATTTAGAATAATCCCAAAATATGACTTTAACAGCATCATTACATCAGCACACCACAACTATACAAGACTTGACACTCTAACTACTCGCTCCTATGCATGACCAGATAACGACTCGCAACCAACAATCTAACCAGAGCTCTACCCAAAAATTAACCAAAAGCTCTAACCAAAACTTTAACCAAATGCTCTGATACCAAACTTGTAATACCCCGAGTTTTTAAACAGCACGAGTGTATTTTTTTTCAACCAAAATAAATAAAAGAATTTTCCAATTTAATTCAAAAGAATTAAAAGGAAATAAAATTAAATTATTTTTTAAAATAATACGTCGTAAATTCAAACAACAAAAGTAATTAATTAATTACATCATAACTTTAATGAGTAAAATAATTTTGGGAAATTGATCTTCAAAATAAACTAAAATAAGGACACATCAAAACATGTGTCCTGGACCCACCAAAGTATAATCAGAGTGCGGAAAGATTTGCGGAAAAGATATACAATAATTCCAAAATAAATAATTACATTCCCCGAGCTCAAAACCCTATACAACAAGTCTAAACTGATCATGCACTAAAGCTACAGTAGCACGGTTTCCACCGCATCCTCTACAAGTCTCGTCTCCACCCAGCTGTCCGTCCCTCTGTGTTGTCCACAAATACGTCGTACGTGAAGATCAAGGAAAACTAACGACATCTTCGTCGTTAGTATAACCGTCAGAGGTACGGGTTTGCGTATCATCTAGGGCAAACCCAATTTTCCACAATAATAGTAAAGTATATTCATGGCATGTTCCAATGTTTATGACAACATGAATGAATAGATATGCTCACTTATTAAGATGTATGATATTGACATTTTTGGAAAACACAAACAGTTTAACATATAAGTCATGTTGTAAGTACAAATACATTCAACAAAAACACAACAACTCATTCAGCACTTAGAGTTCATAAGTTACTTGCACACAACGATTTCCACCCGTCAACATCATATCCAATCATGACTCACAGTCCAACCACCCCGATGCAATTGCAAATGCCAATGTACACAACTCTTGGAATTACCAAGGTGCAGTCTCTCACGAACCAGCACACATGCAGCATCTCACGGACCAGCACGATTTACCCATGTTAGCCTCTCACAGGCCAAATATTACCAGAGTGCAGTCTCTCACGGACCAGCACCATTGCAGTCGCTCACAGACCAGCACACATGCAGTCGCTCACAGACCAGCACGTTTTACGTATACCAAGGTGTAGTCTCTCACAGACCAGCACCAGTGCAGTTGCTCATAGACCAGCACACGTGCAGTCGCTCTCAGACCAGCATGTTTTACGTATGTTAGACTCTCACAGGCCAAAATATACAGAAGTTAAATCCTCGCACGGATAGAATGGACCACCATGAACACGTGGCCATTCCGTAGCCCATCACAGTGGTTACTACTTAACTTCGCGGACCATCACGGTTACCGCATTAACTCTGTGGCCCATCGCGGTCACCACCTAACTATGCAATGCATTGACATCCGTTGTTTTCTCTTCACTGAAAACAGTATGCAAATACCAGCTGAAAATCCAGCCACTCCATTTGCACCTCAAAACCATCTCAAATCATCTCAACAATTTCATTATCAACACATCAACCAAAAAGAATTCAAGAACCTCATCATCACCACCTCAAACCATCTGAAAAATTCCATTTTAATTCATCACAAGCCTTCCCAATGTTTCCCCAACTCTTTAAGTTCATAAACCAATGTTTAAAACTGGAATTTTTGAAAAAAGACTATTTGTATTCGAATACAGTTTCCTTGTATTCGAATACAGATGCTAAAACAGTGAAAAATCAGCATTTTGTATTAGAATACGAGGTTGTCGTAGCCGGATACAGATGCGAAGTCAGTGGCAAAAACAACATATCCGTATTCGAATACAATAGGGTCGTATTCGAATACAGATGCGAATATAGTGGCAAAAATTTCAATCCTGTATTCGAATACGATAAGGTCGTAGCCGAATACAGGTGTTAAGTCAGAAGCAAAATCACTCATCTGTATTCGAATACAGAGGGTCGTATTCGAATACAAGTTCAAAATTTGAGTAAAACAGAGATTTTGCAGGAATGTATTCGAATACACCAATGCCATATTCGAATACACCTTCGAATTCAGTGAGATTTTTTCCAGAAAACTTCAATACGTTTTCAAACTCTTTCCTTTGAAAAACCAACACTACACCAAAACATATTCACCACTCTTTTGAACCACAAAACTCAGAGCTTTTCTCAGCACATACAAATGTTTCTACTCATCAACACAGCAACAATAGATTTCCAGAAGACCTCCACCCATCTTAAAATCCTTTTCTTTTGGAAAAAAAAAACCATCAACACAACAACAACAGATTTCCAGAAAACCTCCACCCATTTTAAAATCATTTTCTCTTGAAAACACCATCAACACAACAACAACAGGTTTCCAGAAAACCTCCACCCATTTTAAAATCCTTTTCTTTTGAAAACCACCAACACCAGAATGTTAACAACACAGCAGGAAAACCATCTTACCCTTTAAAACAATCACAGAACAGTACAACCCTTTTCAAACACATGCATTTTGATCTTCCCCAAAACGACATGCAAAGCACTTTCCAGTATCCACACACAACCAAAACATCATTGATGTATCAACCAAAATAGCAAACATCATAGATCATCAAAAACATCAACAGCATGCATTTTCATCATTCATTAAAACATGCACAACAGTTTCGTTTTTCAAACTAGAAACTCAAATATAATCACACATCAACATGCATTTACAGCCCTAAAATGCAATCTAGAAATTGGAAGGTGCCCCTTACCTCTGTTACGTTTTCTGAGCTCGTTTACGTTACCGCGACAAAAGTCGGCGAAACTCCCGTTCGTTTCGCCGCTACAAAAGTTAGTTCCCTAGCTCCGTAACGATGAGAGGAACAACTTTTGTTCTGGACACTTGCTGGTTCGGTACTTGGATTTCCAAGTAATTTGACTTTTGAGGATGCTCTTTTGTTACAAAAACAGAATGGGAAGAGAAAGAATGAAACTAGCGCATGCAGTGAGGAAGGAAGGAAAATGTTTTCTGATTTTCTGTTCTGACTTCTCATATATATATAGGCATATATGTGTCACCTCACCCAACGCAGTAATATTATAATATTGTTGGACTAACAAGTACTTAATCACTCTCGTCGTAATTAACAGACAACATCTTAATTAACTGCCCGGAATTTAATTACTCGTAATTAAATTAATTTTTCCTTCACCCAATAATTTTAATTCAACCTCCAAAATAAATATTTATATATATATATATATATATATATATATATTTACATAAAATATACATATATTAAATATTTTACAAATATTCTCCAAGATACACTTAATATTAAATCCATAATTTAATTTTAAATTTAAGGGTCTTACAAGCACTTAATTATATTTAATTATTTCTAAATATATCTTATTTTAATTGTTTATTTTATAAATAATTATTATGAGATATTTGTAATATTGATATTGATTTCCTTTATTTTTATATATTTTCTATGTCATGGTGATTTTATGCATATATATTGTGATTTAGTAATTAATATAAATTGTTGATGTTATATTAATTTATGTTATCATTTTGACTATTCTATAAATATAGTAATATTTTTGTGTGATTATTTTGTAAAATAGTATAGTGATAATTGTAGTTATTATTTTGAATATGAGAGTCTTAGTTATTAATGTATTTTAAAAGATTAATTATTTTAATTACTTTATTTTATTAAATATTAGTTTGGAAATATTAGTAATATTTTAGTAATGCAATTGTATAAAAAAAGTATTAAAGAAAGGAGTAAAACGTGTTTTATGAGTTAAGCTCACACGCAAGAGTAACAGCTAATAATAATAATAATAATAATGAAAAAATAAATAAAAGGGAAAAAAAGGAAAGAATGATCGCAGCTTCTTCTTCTTTGTACGCATCCGCCTCCATTCCTATTTCTTCTTTATCTTCTCTCTTCAACCATGACCATTATAGCAGGTGTCATGCAAAACCGAGACCACACTTGTGATCGTTTTGATCCCCTCTTTCATTCTCATCCTGAATCGCAAATTGAAACCCCTATTCCTCTTTTTCAAAAATCACACATCCGCCTTTTGGTCAAGATTCCGGCCACCACGACTATTACCAACGAAAACCGACACCATATTTGGACTCCACGAAACACCCTCTTCCATTACCTATGCTTGGAATCACCAACCTTTATACTTCAAAAAATGGGTTTTCACCCTCGTCGCGGCTGTGTTGTCGAGTTCCGGCCAGCGCGTTCATTGTCCTGAAAAACTGATAGCATTTTTGGATTCCTCTCGTCGAAACCTTCAAGAAGCATTACTCATTTGCGTGTTTCGGTAAAGTTGACGTCGGACCTTGTCGGCGCTCCAGCACGTCGGTGAGACCTTTTCTAATAACCTGTTTCACAACATTTTGAGTATGTTTCTTCACCTAATATTTTTATTAATTACGTAACACTGATTTTTATGCCCCACGTAAATTATCAGTAATGTTTCATTGACTCTACAAATTCGTCGATGTTTTTGGACTTGTTTGCTGCGCGTTGTCGACATCTCATGGTTGCTGAAAATCATTCTGGTCCTTATATCTCATGAAAACGTCAAATTGAGGTATAGGGTGAGAGTGAGTTCGAATTCATGAGTGTAAATTAAGTGAGATGAACGGGAAAACCGTATTTCCCCATAATTCATTCGAGGTTCGCTACGTGTGGTAGTTGAATTATAGTAGAATTGTGTATTTGACATATTCTGTGTTTTGTTTATATCCACCATTTATATTGTTATATGATATAAAATGTGATGAACTTTAATTATTTGCATTTCAATTGACGTGGTTTGTGTGAATGATCTAGTATTATAATCTGTGAGTGAAAATCCAATATTGTTGGAGCTTGTGTATTATGATGATACATTTTGAATGTCATAGATGACTATGGAAATGTGCATTGATGATCTGTACTTGTTGACTTATGATGTTACCACCTTGATGAATAACACGAATGCATATTGTGTTTAATTGAATAGTGATGAATTCGACCTGTGTCAATGATGGTTCTCTTAATGGAGTGAGTAGCCTAGGCCAATGAGGGGAGGATCTGGATGTTATTTGTTTGAAGTAGGGATTATCTTGTCATCATATAGGTAGGGCCTAACAAGCCTAGTGATTTCGGGGAAGTACAACTGAATGAGCCTGACTGTGGCGGTCTACTGTTGAGCCTTAAGGAAAGATTATTAGACCTTGGAGATATTCGGGTGGGGAATTCCTAGGTGACTTGGAGGTAGCACTCCAAATGTCGAGAGCTACCATGCAACACACGTTTACCTCGACTGTCACGTACATGTGTCTCGGGTTAAGTTGAGGGAATCTATGAGGACAGGGTCAATTTGAATTGTCCGTCCACTCACGTGGTGGCATAGTATCAAGCCTCCTAACCAAGTACTTCAGAGTTAGAACGGTACCAAAGAAAAAGGAGGAGTCTAGAGTATAAGAGCATGCATAACATTACTTGATTTGTGTGTTGACTTACTTGACGTTGTGGATTGTATCAATGTTTTACCTTGATTATTATTGTTAATTGTGATTTGATATGATACGATATGGTGTTTAATTAATATTTTACGTGTTCTTCTCAATTATTTTATACTATTACATGTTTTCGAAGCTCACCCCTCGTTGCTTGTGTTTGGCGCTTGTGAGAGCGCAATTATTTCAGGTTATCGGTTGCTGATCCATGCTCTAATAGGTGATACTGGGTGGGAGTAATTTGTTGTGTTTTGTTGAGTTATGAACTAGTTTTTGTTTTGAAAACTCTATCGATCAATTGTGTTATATTCGACCTTTTATTCGAAGATAAAAATTAATTGTCTCTGAGTTTTGAATATGTTTTTATGTTAGAAATATTTGTTTGATACACCTCGGCTATATTCAATGTTAAAGGATTTTTAATTAAGAATTTTTATACAAACGTCTTGTGTAAGTGTGACTATGATGTCCTGAGCCTTATATTATAAAAGGATTTTTTTTACTCTATTTTGGGACCGCTGCGAATCTCTTTCAAAACTATTGCATTTTACTTTTTATTTCAATTTGAGTTTAGAGTGTCACAATTTGCATTTATTAGTCTTTTTTTTTTTTTGAGGAAGCATTTCCACATTCTAAGTGCCATCATTTTCAAATATATAAATTTCATTTACATCTTTGACAACTTCAACAAAGATTTGAGGTTTTGTTTATGCAAAAATAACTGTCATATTTTAAATGTTTTTCTCACCAATTTCATAATAAAATTGCCTTTAAAGAAAACGAGTGCATGTGAAACACAAAAATTAAAAGAAAAATATCCATCTATAATCTGTTTAAGCCTTTAAAAAATGATTTTTTTTTATTTACTAAAAGCCTCTAAAATTTGTTTTTACATAACAAAAAGGTATCGTTTTAATATTTTTAAAACTAAAACTAATAAAATCTTGTTTGAAAATAATTTTATATTCTAAAATATAAAAATTTAATAATTTTACTAAAATACTATTATAAATTTTATAAAATATCATATTAAAATATTACTTAAACCTCTATATACATTGTGCTGACTCTAAAAAAATAGAATGTTCACAATTCAGTTTAGATTAGTTTTTATAGTATGCAATTTTGTTTGAATTACTTGCCAAAAAAAATTTCATTCAATTTGATTAAGTGCAGTTTGAATTAAATTATTTTATTAAATTTTTATTGACGCATAGTTACATATTCATGTAATATCAAATAATATTACAAATTTTTTCTAAATAACATTAAAAACAAAATAATATCGAAGTATATATTGTGTAATATACTAAATTTTAACATTATAAAAATAAAATACAAACAAATAATAAATTAATATTTTTTGTGATATAACACATAATAAATTAATGTAAAATCCAGTCTACCAATTTTCGCTCATTTGGAAATTCAATCTCCTAATTTTTATATCCGAAAATATAGTCACTGATTTTAAAAAATTTGAAATTTTATTCACCATTGAATTTTGAACATTTTTTATTGATGTGTGAGTTAAATAACGAGCTAAGAAATTCTAAAGTGATGTGACAACGCATACCTGAAATAAATCTTTTAATTTTGGTTTGAAATTTTATTTGAATTACTTTTTATGTGAACTTTTTTAGTTTTTGAAATTTTAGAGTCCGTTTATTCTATAAGAAATTTTTTTATTTTTAATTTTGTATTAGTTTTACTTGTTAACATGAAAATAAAAGAAAATAAGAGATTTTGAAGTAAAGTATTTTCATAAACAATAAAAATATTGAAATAATTGTTTTTATTATTTACATAAATGCTCATTTACATAAATATTTTTTTTTTGAATATTTTCACACGGTAAAAAATTTCTTGTTTTCATTATTTATATACTTATGATTTTTAATTTTATCTTTTATAATTTTTTATTGATTGTAATAAAAAATTTATTTTTATTCTTTTTATCATATCTAATTTTAATGTCATTAACTACTAAATGTGATACCCTAAACCCCAAAATAACATATATAATAATTTATACTAGATTTTATTTTTTAACAAAATTCGCAACGGATAAAGAAAATATGTTTCCAAGGAAATAAAATTAAAATCTTTATAACTAATTTAGGATATCATGTTACTCTAAATACACCATAACAATTTAACTTTGTTTCTCATTTAAAATAGTGCAATCTCAACGAACTTGACTTAACTATAATTTCTAAATTTAATTTCAAAAACTTACTAGTACTTATAAGGTTTTCATACAAAAAGTCGTTTTCTAATAATTTGCTGCACTTGAAGTACAATAGTATTGGATTATTATCATAGTACAAAGAAAGCATATCAACTGTATATTCAATTAAGTTATTAAAAAATCATTCAAGTTATTACTAAAGAAAGTGGTGTACTTTTCTTCAAGTATTGTAAACTAAGATAGTGGTGTGCTATCTTAGGGAGATTGTTAGGAGTTAGTCACAGAAGTCTTCGAGTTAGACTTGTACTTATTCTAACATAGTGGAAAATCTCTTGTGGTGTGCAAGAGGACTAGATGTACCCTTGGTTATAAGGGGAACCAGGATAAATCCTTTGGGTTCTTTATTTTTCTGCCATTTACATTTTACTTCACTAATCATAATCAAAAAAATAATCCGCTAAGTCTCTAAAAACCAGAAAATTTATAAACACCTAATTCATCCCCCCTCTTAGATGCGCCTATGAACTTACAGATTGTTCTTGCCATTTCTTGTAATGTTCTATTCTTTCGTTCAAAAACTCCATTTTGTTGAGGAGTTCTTGCAAAAGATAGATTATGAGAAATACCAAGTTCATCAAAAAAGGTTTTGAAGGAAGTATTTATGAATTCTCCTTCATGATCACTTCTTACAGAGATAATGTTCGAGTCTTTTTCATTTTGTACCTTTTTGTAGAAAGTTTTGAAGGCATGAAATGCATCATCTTTTTCTATCATGTGTATTGAGAAAAGTCATCAACAATAACAAACCATATTTCATTCCTCATAAGCTTGTTGTTTTAATGGGGCCAAAAAGATCAATGTGAAGTAGTTCAAGGATTATGTTTGTTGAAATAAAATTTTTTGAGTGAAAGCTGCTTTTGACTTGTTTTCCTTTTGCACAAGCTTCACATATTTTATCTTTATCAAAATTTATTTTGGACAGACCTCTAACAAGATTTAATTTTGAAATTTTTGAGATTGTTTTCATACTGATGTGTTCAGTTCGCTTATGCCAAATCCATTTGTCTTTATCAATGGACATAAAGCAAGATTCATCTAGTAATTCCTCAAGGTATAGAACATAAAGATTTGTTCTTTTGGTTCCAAAGAAGAGAATTTCTCCAAAATCTATTTTTCTCACTTCACATACATTGGGTTTGAATATAACTTCAAAGCCATTGTCACATAGTTGACTAATGCTTAAAAGATTATGTTTCAAGCCTTCAACATATTGAACATATGTAATTTTAGTAGAGTTTTCCTTAACAATGGTGCATTTACCTTTGATTTGTGCTTGGTTATTGTTCCCAAAGGTCTCAGAGCCTTCATACTTTTTGACAAATGACACAAAACATTGTTTATCTCCTGTCATATGTCTCGAACAACCACTGTCCAAGAACCATGGATTTTTCTTGACACTTTGAGAACCAGCCTGCATTGGATGTTACACCAGTTTTAGGTACCCATTTGGCCTTGGGTCCTTGAGAGTTAGTTTTCTCTTTACCACTTGATTTCTTTTTAAAATAACAAGTTGATTCAATATGACCAATCTTAGAACAGTAGGAAAAAAATTTTGTTGGTATTGGATATGATTTAGAACTCTGGTTTTTTAATATCTTTGGAGATAGTTTTGATATATTTCTAAAAAGTTCTTCCCTCTTTAAAGTTTCTGGAGGAAGTTTTGATCTAATTTCATAACGTTCTTCCTTTCTAAGAGACCTTTTATTTTTTATTTTTTCATCCCTTTTTTTAAAATAGCATGCATACTCCAGATATTCAATTTTACTGTAGTATGAAAATTTGGTTTTGCATTTGTCTTCTTTTCTTTCAGGGACAAAGAAATTTTCATAAATTTTTTGTTTTTGAGTTTTGTCAAAACCAAGACCAGCTTTGTCAAATATTCCTACTTGAGAGCCCATGATTTTTTGAAAAGTTTCAGTAGATTTGATAAAGTTTGACAAATCATTTTTAAGATATTCAATTTCAGTTTTAAGAAGAACGTTCTTGACTTTTAGTTTTTTCAAAACTTTTGAGTTGTGACTCTTGCATGCTTTGAATAACCTTTTTTAGTTCATTATTCACAGTCTGAGTTTTTTCTTTTTCTTCTTTTTATTTGTAAAATTGTTCTTTTAAGGAGTTGTATTTTTGGAAAAGGAAATTTGAATCATTTACAAATTATCAAATTCTTTCTCCATTTGTTCACACAAAGAACAAGGTTAAGAATTTGTTACCTTATTTTCTTCTGAGTTTGCCATCAAACATATGTTAGCTTCTTCACTTTCTTCTGCTTCTGATTCGTCAGAATCATCCCAAGTAACCATCAAGGATTTTTTCTTGAATGGAAACTTCTTTGGTATTCTTTTGTTTGAGGAACAGTCAGTTTTGTAGTGTCCCAATTTATTGCATCCAAAGCATGTGATCTGACTTTTGTCTACTTCAGTTTTAAGGCTTTCCCTTTTGTTAGGCATAACCCTTTTGATATCATATCTTATCTTCATCATTCGTTGGGTCTTTCTTGTAAGAAGAACAATCTCCTCATCAGCATCTTCTTGGCTTTCTTCTAATTCGCTTTTGTCATTTGATTGTGGTGATGCATTTTGAGAGTTCTAAGATACTTTTAAGGCTATTGCTTTGATTATTTTTTTTACTAGTTTGTCTTCCTGTAGAACACGTCATGTGCTCATAGAGTTCCAATAAGCTCTTCCAATCTTAGTACCTCAAGATTTTTGGCTTGACTTACGGCTGTTTCCATTGGTCTCCATACGATTGGAAGACATCTCATGATTTTTCTTACTCTGTCTTGTACTGAGTATGCTTTGCCAAGAGAACGCATCTCATTCACTATCGTTGTAAATCTTGAGTACATTTCATCGATAGTTTCTCCTTCACCCATTTCAAACAGCTTGAACTTCCGTATGCCAATGTATATTATTGTTTCTTTGACAAGGCTTGTTCCTTCATGATGAGTTTGCAATGTATCTCATACCTTTTTTGTTGTATCGCATTCGTCTACTCTTTCACTCTCTTCCCTACTTTAGGCACAAGATAAAAACAATTGTGCTTTAGAGTTTAGAAGTGCCTCGACTTTGTCTTCAACTATCCAATCTGTTTATTTCTTTTCAGCAGAAGTTGGATCATTTTGATCGACTCTTGGAATGAAGTTTCCATCTATTATGATACGCCACATTCCTGTGTCTTGTGATTTTAGGAATAGCTACATTTTATTCTTTCAGAAGTAGTAATATGTACCATCAAAGTAAGGTGATCTGTTTGAAGATCCTTATTTGACGATGTACTTAGCTTTCGACATTGTCTCCTGAATCTTTTTATGTAACACTTTTTAGGTGTTGATTTTTAGAGACGTGGCTCTGTACCAATTGAAATGACAATGTTGACACAAGAAAGGGGGATTGAATTGTGATTCCGTTTTTAAATTTTATTTATTTATCAATTTCTTAACTCAAGATTTATCTTGGTTTGATAAAGGCAGAACGTTCCTAGTTAGAATATAATAATAAAAACTTCACAAAGTGATTAGTATTGTGCAGGTGATAAAAAAAAAAGAGATAAGGGAAAAAGAGTTCACACAACAATATATCCTGGTTCACTCAAAATGGGTTACGTCCAGTCCTCATAGTTTGTGAGCTTTTTTACTAAAGTGTTCAAACAAGAATGTTCTTGCTGTTCCCACCAATGTTCAAGATCAGCCTTGATTAGTTACAATAGTTCACCTTTCAACCTTGAAAGACTTTACACATATTACCCTTCAGTCAAGAAGAGTATTTACTTGCCACCTTTTAAATACAAAAGGATTTCTCAACTATACTCACATTATTTCTAATTCTATAGTGTTTTGGGTTTCAAAAATGATTTGAGGAGGATTGATGGAACTCAACACTTGTTTGAGTTTCAGTTTTATGCTATCAGACTGGAAAGATGGTCCTTAGATCTAATGAAGAGGAGCTGGAGCCTTTGCTTGATTCTAAAGCTTATATTTCTCAAGAATGATAATTTTAATGAGTGATCGTTTACACTTTGAACTGATGATGTTTTCTTTGCATTGAGGTTCCTTTTATAGACTTCTTGAAGGTCTGTGCCAGCTCGTATAGTTGTTGGAAGACAGGTTGTTAGGTCTATGAATTAATAGGCATGTGTTGTAAATAAACGAAGATTGTTCCTACTTGATCATCAGAACATTCTTCATTTTTGTTTTGAGCAGCTGCTTGCTTTTGTCACTTTTTAACAGCTGTTTCATGCCATGCTTTTCTGTACTTGTATCATTGATGTAGTGTCTGATTTGTCCAAGTTGTACTTGCTACAACGCCTTACTTTTCAAGCTGTAGTGTCTGATTATCATCAAAACATTAATTTGAGATTTTGCCTCAACAATCTCAAAACAGGTTACCAGACCCGTTTAGGGCGGCCTAACTGGTTGCAGGTTTTTATGAGTTTGGTCAAAAAACCTTATTTTAATGCGAACTGAAAAAAATATTTTCCATGTCCGGCCTTAGACAGATTAGAGATTGAACGAGTAGCCCACACTTTTTTTTATATTATTTTTTCTTAACTTTTTTAAAATTTGTTTACAATTTTTTTAATTTGAAAATTTTCTCTCATGCCTATTTTTTAATTTTTTTATGGTATACTATAAATATATTAAGAAAGAAACCATTTGAATGAGTGTAAATTATAAACCAATATCTAGCTTAATTTGAATGAGTGCTACTCTTGGGTCATGGATGGATTAATGGATTGAATCTCTTTTGTGCCAACTTTTTTTTGGTATGTGACCTAATTTTATTATTTTTATTTTTTTATACTGATTTTGTAGATTGCAGACTAGCCGGTACCCATACGGACTAATCCGAATGAACAACGAGTTTATTTGGACCAAACCAAAAAGTTCAGAAAAAATTGAGTTATAATTATTAAGCTCAAATAACATGTTTTAGTGGGCTTAGTGGACTGACTCATATGAATTAGCCCATTTTGACAGCTCTACTCGGATCACCTCATTCTCATAAATAAAAGACGTGAATTAATGACAAACCATTAAACTCTTTAGTTAATAAGTAGGGAAGAAATAAGCCAAAGAAAAATATTTAGAATCACCCAACAAGTAGAGGTGGTTTGAATAAATTTACGTGAGAGATGAATGAATTTTTTTCTCTCAAAATTTTAGGACATTTACTTTGTCCTATTTTTGTTTTTCAAAATTTATCTTAATTTTATTTATTAATAAAAATGTAAGATAATTTTGAATGAAATAATTGTGTACATTTCTAAAAATAATAAAAAATGTTAAAACTTATTTTTATTGTTTTTGAAAATAAATCTTTGTTTATTTATTAACTAACATTTCGTCTTTTCTCCGTGATAAGTATTCACTCTAAGAGTCTCTGATCAAATTAAACTAAACACACATTTAAAAAAATAAAAATATAAAATATTTTCACAAAATAAATGAAACCATTTTTTACAACAAGCAAAATAAATGCAACTAAATAATCCCAATCCTAAAAATTGATGATTACTAGTAACAATTTCTACTCTACAATATAAATGAAATTTTTTAGCGTTATATTTTTTTATATTTCTCTTGCATACTATTCCTTCCTTCAACCTTATTTATAAGTAAAAGTAAGTTAAAAAAAGTCAACGTATTTATTTTACAATTTAGATGGAATACATCGATTTTCTTTTATCAACTTTTGTTTATAAATTAAGTCAGAGGAAATATGTTTTTTAGATTCGTCCAAAACTAAAAACTGTTTTAGAATAACAATAGTTGGTAAAATTAAAAAGAAAAACACACACATAGAGAGATAGAGAGAGAGAGTCCAAAGAAGTACCATATTTTTGTGTATTTTTACAAAGTAGAATTCTTTGGATTTATTTTAAAAAAAGAAAAGGAATAATGTAAAACAAATTTCCGGTTAAGAATTGTTAATGAATAGATCGGATTCGATTTTAGTCATTGAATATGCATGTGTTAGAATTTTATTTTTGAGCGTTTAATGGATTATAAATGAAATAATGAATTATTTTCATTCATCCATTAAAAATACAAACAAAAATTATATATCTTTTTTTTTGTATAAAAACAGGACAAACAAAAGTTTATCTAATCTATCTATTTTGTCGACTTTGATTTTATGCGATCTATACATGCATTTCAAATGTTAGAGTTTCAATTCGTAAAAAAAAAAATTTATGAAAGTCTCATGCTAAAGAAACCAAGTTAGAAACCAAAAAGAGTCCTCTTAGTGCATTTTAAGTAGTTGACCTCAGATATCCCAAAATGTTTGAGAAGTATATTCAAATTTTACACTATGACATCATACCAATTTCTAACCTAACATACCACCAATTAACATTTTATCTGTTAAAAAAAAAAAAATACTAACGAATGTCCCGTTTATTAAGAATTCAAATGTAAAAAAAAACTTAGAAGTGGTGTAATTCATTCTTTATAATTGTAAAAAGTAAATTTTTTTACTCAAAATTTATGTTTTTTTTTTTAATTGTTAACGGCATGACCCTTAAAAATTTAGAGTTTGGTAAATATAAGTAAAAAGATATCGACATAAACATTTAATATGTTGAAGTTCGGAGTTGAATTTGAAATAACACTCTTTTTTACATTAGTGTGGAAGTTTTACCTGGACTCTTCATAGGCCAATAATATATCTAGTTGACATCTTGCTCTTTTTTGTATTAAAATAATCTTGCAATTTGAGTTGTGAAGTGAAGCTTGTGAAAACCTGAACCCAAACCGATATTGAATAAGGTGCGGAACAGCCCACTATAGTATTTATTTTTCTGTTAGAGTTGCTATTAGCATCTACATTTTTACAAGTACAACTTTAACTAGTTAATTTATTTTCCAAGGCATTCGCATGAGTTATGCATTACTGATTACCATATCAAATAGAAATTATAATGTTCAAATATTTAAAAGTTTTTTATAAAAAAATATCAGCAAAGTTTTAGTAGTTATTTCAAATATAATATTTTTTTTATACTTTAAAGTAAAATACTTGTACATATATACTCTTATTTATTTGTAAAAATATTAATGTAGACAGATATATATTAGAGAATAAAAAATCAACTTTTATTGGAATTCAATTACTTATTTATTTTCAAATCAAATAAATTTATAGTAGAAAATTAACTGAGCAAGTCTAGATTTTCTTTTGTTGTCTACTACATTCTTAAATTTACAGTTGACTTGAATTATTTTTTTTTTTTAATGAAAATAGTTGACTTGAATTATTGTTTCATTGTTTACAAAAGCATCAAAGAAAAAGGTGTTCTCATTAGAAGATTTAGAAAAATATACTTTCGATAGGTTGGAATCGAAGAGCTTCTATTCCAGAATATTTCTATACACATTTTTTCAATGTGGACCTGCAGGTACAGTACCACCAAACCCCAATCCACTTGGATTCCAACGTTAGTGGTGTTGAACATTTTTCTATTGGTTAAATCAACATCCTTGGACCTATATTATTTGGAGCAACTTATTATGGCATTAACATTCCTTTGTCTAGCAGCATTTACATCACTATGTGTTATTATTGCGGGTGGACCAAAGCACGAACAAATTTTCGTTTTAATTTTTGGCCTATGAATTTATATCAATTATTATGTATATATTAAAAAAAAATTTGCATTAATACTTAGAATATTATAATAAATTTTTTTAATATTTTAATAAGCGATAAACTAAATATGAATTTTAACCCTCCCATCTATGAGTTTGTTTGAGAAGGTAATTGTTTTTAATATAATTCTTTTTTACTTGTTTCAAAAAATATATATCCGGCTATTTTGCAATGAATCAATTCAAAAACATTACAGCAAATATAATAAGGCATACATTTTCATTTCCAGAGCTGTTTATAGTAAAAACAAAGCATACATTTTTTTAGACACATTGGACCCAGATTTACATTTCATGCTTTCATGGCTTCAAATCTTGGTTCCTTAGCATGAAATTTCAAACCAGCATAAAGCTTCATGTAGTCTTCAAACACAAGTTTTGGGTAAACCTTGTTTTTCTCCTCTGCTTCTTTTTCCAACAATTCTGGAGCAGGGTAGATGATAGCATCAGTTCCAGGGTTGTAGAATGATGCTATTGACATTCTTGTTCCATTAGTTTGTGCTATCACACGGTGCTCCACACTCTTATACTTGCCATTTGTTATTACCTGTGTTTACAATATAGTGTAAGATAAAGTTTCATCTTTTTTGCACTTAACCTGTTTGTGAAAATGTCTACAAGAAATATTGAAGAGTAAATACCTAGTGGCTAGTGCCCATTTTCATGTCCAACATTAGAAGATTTTTCTTATTAATGTCTAATTTTTATGGTCGCATTAGTATATGACTTATGTTAAATCTTGTTATGAATCCAAATCTGTCAACACGCTGCAGCGATATATTAGATCCTCTACAACTGGCTTTATGGTGCAGTTGCCAGTAGAGGATTTAAGTTCTTGAAGTAACCTAAGAAAAGTAAGTTGAGGACTTTTATTTGTGTTTCTTTAATATATAAGGACTAATATAAAGAATTTGTTAAGCTTAAGAATGGAAATGAATTTACCTCAAGCTGGTCACCAAGATTGACAACAATGGAGTGATACATTGGGGGAACATCCACCCACTGACCATCTTTGAGCAGCTGTAGGCCACTGACCTTGTCATCTTGAAAAAGAAGGATGATTCCGCCGGCATCGGTGTGAGCACGAAGACCCTTAACCAGCTCCAGGTTAGGGCATTGAGGGTAGTTGGCTACCTTGGTGCCAAAAGTTGGTCCTCTTGATCCATAGAAGGCCTTTTTGAGGTACCCTTTCTCTAGTCCAAGATTCTCACATAACAAGTTCAAAAGCTCTTCTGCTAGTTTCTCTAGCTTCAAAGCAAATTCCTTCATCACCTTCCTACTTAATATATGCAGTTGCATTTTTTACTAAGAAATGAAAAAGTCTATCTTTTATATTTATATATATATATATATATACATGTCATCGTTTAGTGATCTGTAGATACTCTAAAGAAATAAAAATCATATTTAGAGCAATATGCTCAAACTTAAAGGAAATGACTTTATTCACCTCATATTTCTAAAATAACCACACATGATTTCTGAAGTCCACATTCAAATGGAAAAAAAAAATTGTGTTTTTGTTTTGAAGTACACATCCAAAAGACATAAAAACTATGTTTTTCTGTATACGTCGGAAGTGACTAAGGGAATAAGGGGTGAGAAAAGTTACTCCCAACTTAAATTTTGCTAGTATATAAAATCTCTCTTTATATCCATTAATGAAACTTAAAATCTTGGGATAAATTTGGTGTCAATTATTAGTAATTTTGTGCTAAGTAGTATCTATGTAAAATATTACTATATTTCATGCAATGTGTGATACCATAATGTTTGTTTTGTTTAACCTGTATTCATCACTGAGATCAGGGATCTCTGAAATGTTTGATTCAGGGAGGTGGCGAACATGGAAGGTGGTTTCCCAATCCATGTCTTTGACCTCAGTTTGTACAGCCTCTAGGCCTTTGCTTGATACCAATTCCTTGAACCTCTATTCCATGCATTTTCTGCAGTGCTCTTTGGTTAACCTCTCCCATGTGTCCATAAGGTCATGGGGTATGCCATGATTAACAAGCTGGAGTTTTGAAAGAAAACAATAAGAAAAGTTATATAACATGAATAACATGAACAAATATTTGGAGGGGAATGTATTGTATAAATTAAAGCTGTGGTAAAAAAAACTTCTCCTGTTCTTGAAAGTACCTCAAAGAATCCCCAAGTCTCACAAGCATCTATTATTTTTTCCATGGTATCTTTTCTCTCCTTACCATTGAGTCTCTCCAAGCTGATAACTGGGAAGTTCTTCATCTCTTAAACTTAAAAAAAACTACCTCGCTTTCACTCTTTCTCTTTTGCTTTGTGCATATTTGAGTTTGGTAGTGTGGTATTTATAGACCAAGACATGAGAACCAAACACTAAAAATAGACAGAATAATAAACTTATTTAAAATTTGCATAAATATATTTGAAGAGTTTTATTTTCATCCACTCATGGTGTAAAATTTGTGCTATAACCAATTAACGGTACAACATACCTAGAATTTGAATTTGAAGTACTTTGTTGTGGGTGAGGATTGAACCCGCAACCTCCTTATCACTCAACTTCTTAATTCCCCCACTCTAGTCGCTTAGAGTCGTTTGATAAAGAGGGATGAAAGTTATCTCTATTAGTCAAATGACTCTATAACCCGATGCAACAAAAATAATCTAAATACGTAAAATTTGTATATAGATCATCTATAACTGTTATACGGGGCAAGAGTCATTTGATCTTAATCAAACGGCTCTACAGCCTTCTGCAAAGGAATGAGGCCAAATTCATAAATTTTTATACTGTTGATATTCACAAACCATCTTATTGTGACCTTTAAAGTAGTTACACTTAAAGTAATAGATCCTCTAAGCCGTTATATTAAGAGAGATACATTTTGTATCTCTTAATCTAACTATCAACAATTGGCTGAACCACAAAGCCGACTATAGAGATCAAATGATTCATATCCATGATTTTAATCTAATTTTTTAATAGTTTAATTGGATGCTCTATACACTCTTTTTTAAATTACTTTTAATACAAATCACAACCATAATTTCTTTTAATTCAGTAGTTGAATTGTCTATTCACTTGTGTAAGTTTGGACCCATTTGGTGGTTGATTTCTCCTCTTGAAAATTTGACCAAAACAACACTAGTTGCCGCTTTATAAATTCTATCAATTCTCAAATTTACTTTTCTCTTGTGACGTATACTTTTGAGTCATATAAGATATGAATGTAATTTCTAGGAAGAAGCTTAGCAACTGCATGCACTTCCCAAATAACAGCATCAGTGCATTAGAGAAAATTTGGGACATGTGTATTTGTATTTTGTTTGGTCTTAATTATTCACAGTCACATGCTTCCTTGTACCAAATGGATTGAGCTCATTAATAGTACCTTGATATATAGTATATGCATATTCACTTTTATTAATATTTCAGGTAGATTTGGAATTACTAAATTGGTATGAACTTACCAAAGTATTGTGGATGTTTATTTTAGATTGCCAAGAAAATTGATTCTTTGCTGTTCAAAAAAGGAAGGAAATGGAATTTTTATGGTGCATATAGGACAAAGTTAATGTGCTTGTTTTAAAGGGGTTGTTTTTTTTTATTAGAGTTGGACATGTGAAGTGTTTGTTTACTCAATTAAAAAACAAAACACGAAATCAAACTCTCTCTTCACATATCCTATTCTGACAAGAGAACAGGACTAACACCAATAGAACAACAACACTTAAATTTTTTCACGTACTTATGTTTTTTGCTTCCTAAAAAATTAGTCACTTACATTTTTTATTTGTATGATTTTTTTTCTTTTCATTTCACCCATATGATATGTTTAATATTTCTTTAGTATAAGCAAAAACCCTAAGACATCTTTTATCTTAGTTAATTTATTGTTAACAGTTCAATTATTATTTATTTTTTTCCGTTGAAATTCTTTATCTTTTAAAATGCATTCAGGCACTGATAGAGTTTAGTAGGGACATAAGAGGAGCATAACCACTCCAATGTTCTTATCATTTTTTTTAAATAAAAATAACCTATAAAAATTACAAAATATATTAATTAAAAAAATACACTATATATTTCAACTTAAATTTCAATTATATGTGTTTTGAGTTTCGTTTAGAGATATAAAATCAAACCAATGATATCATAAATTCAAAAAAAAAATCAATCTATGTTCATTTGAGTGTATAATTTTTAATTCATTTATAATTGACCACTGATATATGAATAAAATCATTAGACTATATCAATAATGTTTTCTTAAATATGTGTTGTATTTAAGGATTTTTTAATTATTTATATATTATTTTTCATATTGTAGTTTAAAAAGTGTTTATGTAATTATTTTAATCATATAAAAAGTCTAGCATTTGAAAAAGAAAATTTTATATTTTTCAAATAAGTATGTTAAATTTTATTAATGTTAATCTGATTGAACTGAAGCAAATCAACATGTTATTCATTAGTTTGAGTTTAATTTTATGTGAAAAATTGTAAAGACTCAATCAAATTAACTATCTTTTTAGTTTAGATTTTTTTTTCTCCTCAAACACGACCCAAAGGAATATATTATACCCATAACTTCGTCTCTCTTAAATATGTGCAACTTTTCAGTCCAATTCGTTCCCTTTTTGCACTTGTATTTGTAAAATTTTATGAATGTTATCAATTAAAATTTTAAAAATTCGACACTCTAAAGTATTTGTTCAAGCTTCGCCACTGCATTCACAATTACTTTTTTTTTTCCTTCAGTATTTCGTTTAAAAATTAATTACTTTAACAATATTCATCTTTTTTCCTTTTACATTTTAGTAGTTAATAAAATATTTGATGTGATTAATACGATATCATACTATTTTACTCAATTTATAACAAGTTAAATAAGTAATTAATAACTTTTATTTTAATAATTAGTAAAATAATTTAGGTCACTACAAGAACATTTCAGTTTTGCGACACTTGGATTGCGACGGTTCCTGAACAACCGCCCTTATCACAAAATCGCGACGGTTCTTGGGGCGGTTTTTGTCTACCGCCGCCGACCCAAAACCTCCAAAACGTGTTTCAAGTTCCCCAAAATTGCGTTTTCCCTCATTTTTGTTTTTCCACATTTTCGTTTCCCCAAAATTGCGACCCATTTCGTTTCGTTTTCCTATTCTCCATTTCGTTCATTTCGTTTTCACCTTCCATCCTCCATTTCATTTTCCCATTCACGACTACCCTCCATCTTCCTTATTCGACCCTTTTCTCCCAAAAACCCTTTTCTCCCAAATTTGTTTCCTTCAAACTGCCCAAATCCCTCAATCGCCCTATTTGTGCGGAAGTTTGATCTTTCCATCTCTGGAATTGAAGCAATTTCTCTTCTCTGCAGTAAGCTTCATGCCTTTTATCTTTTATGCGATCGAATGCTTGGTGTTGGTTAATAGGGAAGCTGATTATCTGAGCATTCCATTTGTCTTCTTGTTTACAATATGATTTTCTTCATTACAAAGGATTTATCATGTTTATGATAAGATGAGGAACAAGTTTGGTGTAAAACCTAGGGTGTTTTTGTATTATAGACGTTTAATGTTTTGGTTAGAAGTTAAGACTGGGCATTTGGATTGGCTTTGTCAATATGTAGTGATTTTAGGGAGGAGGAATTTTGTTGATAAGAGAGAGAAATTATGTTTTGTGACATGGGGGTAGTACTTGAATTACCTTGTTGTAAGATTGTTCTTCCTCCATGAAAACAATGGAGTTGGTTAATGTTCTGGTTTTTTGTGAATAGCTAGAATTTTATGGATTTGCAGCAAAAAGGAACATTTGAAACAGGGCAAGAAGATATTACAGAAAGTCCTGAAGAACTGAGACTGAGATTAGCATATAGAGAAGCAGTTGTTGCTATTCTTGCATGTTATTTTCCTGAACCACACCAACCTTTTGTTGAGGTAACTTTTTTTTTTGTTGAGCAGCTTCATTGTGTGTGAAAATGTGATTATATGATCTCTGTGACTGTGTGTTTATTGTTTGCAGACTGATATAAGTTCTATTCGCAGCCAGCCAAATTTGCAATATCATGAAACTTCTGGAAAGGTTTTTGCTAGGAAATTAGATTACATAAACTCTATAGTGCGTTTTTATGCTCGTAAGTTGTTTTCTTTTCAGGTCAATTTGTTTTTAATTATGATTTTTTCATCTATTAGATATTGTTATATTGAAAGCATCACATGTTTGGTTTATTGTAGAATAAATGACAAACCAAATAATATAAGGATTACATAGAGATTTCATTGTTATACAATTTTTTGGCATGTCCCCTAGCCTTTATGTGAATCTTTGAAGTTATCGAATAACACCCTATCTATATCTTCTTAAATTTGAACCCCCTACTTCATTATTGTTTTGATCACTCTTGTTTATGAATTAGGATACTAGCAATAGTGTTCAACACGTGAACTCCCAATCTGCGATGAATTATTTTTGTTATGAAAACCAGCAAAGACAAGGTTCTTTAATGTAAACTCAAAAGAATATTTATATACCCTTAAATAGAAGAAGACAGCTTTTTGTAGCTAGCCCAAAAGATGATTAACTGGGATTGGAACTTTGGTTATTAAGCTTATTTAAATTTGTTTGTAGCAAGAGTAATTGATTCTGAATTTCAAATCCATGAGGTATTTACTTTTGGACCGCAATTTTATATTTATTATTATAATATGCATTGGAGAGAAACTTTAGAGTGCTATTTGGTTCCGATGAAAACCTATCTACATCGTGCTGGTGTATTATTGTTTTGATTTTTTTATTTTTGTTTAGTTTAAATTTTGAATTCATAAAGTGATTAATTTATTAATGTTTTCAGGTTAAAGAGATCCTTATTGAGGACTCCAATGTTCAGCACGTGAATAGTCCAGTAACTGTTTGTGGTGACATTCATGATCAGTTTCATGATCTAATGAAACTTTTCCAGACCTGTGGTCATGTGCCAGAGACAAATTACATTTTTATGATATTCTACTATGTTATGTACTATTGGATCTTGATTATGTCGTTGTTATGCCTTTTTTACTGAATATTTTGTCTTCCTAAATGTGAGTTAGTGTAAGACCCTTAAATTTAAGAATTAAATTATGGATTTAATATTAAGTGTATTTTGGGGATATTTGTAAAATATTTAATATATGTATGTTTTGTGTGAATATATATATATATATATAAATATTTATTTTTGGAAGATGAATTAAAATTATTGGATGAAGAGTAAATTAATTTAATTACGAGTAATTAAATTATCGGACAGTTAATTAAGAGGTTATCAGCTAATTGCGACTAAACCGGTTAAGTGCTGGAGGGTCCAGCAATATTATAGTATTATTTTTGATGAGGTGGCACCCACATATGCCTATATATAGGAGTGAGAAGGAAGAGCAAAGACAGAAACACTTCCTCCTCCATACTGCATGCAACAGTAACGTTCCCCTTCTTCATCCCATTCTGATTTCTGTTTCCCGTTTAAAAAAAAAAAACAGAGAGTTGCTCAAAAGTGAGATTACTTGGAAATCCAAGCACCAAACCACCAAGTACCAAGAACAAAAGTTGTTCCTCTCCTCATTACGGAGCCAGAGAACCCAATTTGGTAGCGGCAAACGCAAACGGAAACTTCGCCGACTTTTGTCGCGAAAACATGAACGAGAGCAGAAACGTAACAGAGGTAAGGGGCACCTTCCACTTTCTAGATTGCATTAGGGCTGTAAATGCATACTGTTATGGCATTAATAATGTTTCATTATTGTTTTTGAAGAAAAACTGTTTTGCATGTCGTTTTGAAGGATGAAAAATGCATTCTGTTGATGTTTTAAATGATCTGTGATGTTGCTGTGTTGGTTGATATACCAACGTTGTTCTGTTTATGTGGGAAAGCTGGAAAATGTTTTGCATGTTGTTTTGGGGATGATCAAAATGCATATGTTGATAAAACTCTTGTGCATGTTGTTATAAAATGCGAAAAATGCATTCTGTCGAGGTTTGATTATCTGTGATGTTTGCTGTTTTGACTGAATACATCAATGTTGTTCTGTTTGTGTGGGAAAGCTGGAAAATGCTTTGCATGTTGTTTTGGTTGTGAAAGAATACTGGAAAATACTTTGCATGTATTTTCGGGAATGCTCAAAATGCACACGTTTGGAAATGCATGTTCTGTTTTTGAGTTTGACATTCTGTTTTGGGTGATTTAAGCAAAACTGTGATGTTGTTCTAGTGTTGGTGATTCTGTTTCTGTTATGGTGAAATAGTCTGGTGATAATGATGGTTTAAAAAGAAAAGGATTTAATATGGTGGAAGTGTTTTCTGGAAAATCTGTTGTTGATGAAAAATGTTTTGAGTTTTGGGGTTTCAAAAGAATGGTGATTTTATTTTGGTGTTATGTTGGTTTTTCAAAGAAAAGAATTTGAAAACGTGTTGAAGTTTTCTATGAAATTTCACTGAATTCGAAGGTGTATTCGAATACGGCATGAGTGTATTCGAATACAGCCTGCAAAACTTCAGTTTTATTCAAATTTTTGAACTTGTATTCGAATACAAGCCTCTGTATTCGAGTACAGATAAGGGATTTTTTCTTCTGACTTAGCCTCTGTATTCAGCTACGACCCTGTCGTATTCGAATACAGGACTGCAATTTTTGCCACTGTATTCGCATGTGTATTCGACTACGACAGCCTCGTATTCGAATACAGAATGCTGATTTTTCACTGTTTTTGCCTCTGTATTCGAATACAAGGGAGCTGTATTCGAATACAGCTTACTTTTTTTTCAAAAATTTCAGTTTTAAACAATGGTTTATGAACTTAAAGAGTTGGGAAAACATTGGGAAGGTTTGTGATGAATTAAAATGGTGCTTTTGTGATGGTTTGAAGTGGTGATGATGAAGTTTTTGAGATCTTTACTGATGTTGTGAAAAATGCTGATTTTGCATTGTGTTAGCTTCTGTATTCGAATACAAGGAAGCTGTATTCGAATACAGATTCGTTTTTTTCCAGAAAACTCAGTTTTAAACATGTGTTTATAAACTTTAAGAGTTGGGGAAACATTGGGGAGACTTGTGATGAATTAAAATGGGGTTTTGAGATAGTGTGAAGTGGTAATGATGTGGTTCTTGAATATTTTTGTTGATGTGATGATAATTAAATTATTTGGGTTGAGATGGTTTTGGGGAAGTGATGGAATGGCTGAATTTTTCTGATGTTTGCAAACTGTTTTCAGTGAAGAGAAAACATTGCATGTCCATGCATTGCATAGTCAGGTGGTGACCGCGATGGGCCACAGAGTTGATGCGGTGACCGTGATGAGCCGCGAAGTTAATTAGTAACCATGGGTTATAGAATAGTTTCGCGTGTATTAGACGGTCTGTTCTATCCAGGGTCAGAGTAGTTCTGCGTGTATTAGACGGTCTATTCTACTCGGGCTACGGAGTGGTTCCGCGTGTATTAGACGGTCCATTCTATCCGTGCGAGGATTTAACTTCTGTATGTTCTGGCCTGTGAGAGGCTAACATACGTGAAACGTGCTGGTCTGTTGAGCGACTGCACGTGTGCTGGTCTGTTGAGCGACTGCATTGGTACTGGTCTGTGAGCGACTGTACCTTGGTATATGTAAAATGTGCTGGTCTGTTGAGCGACTGGACTGGTGCTGATCTGTGAGCGATTGCACCATGGTCATGTTGGCCATTAAAGTCAAACATATATAAATTGTGCTGGTCTGTTAGCGACTGCACCTTGGTATTCCAAGAAATTGAGTACATGAGCATATACATATTGCATCAGGGTGGCTGACTGGTGAATTATGATTTGCATATGTGTTGATGATTGGAAATCGATGTGTGTAAGTAACTTATGAAATCTTGAATTTCTGATGAGTTGGTGTAATTGCTGAATTGTTATTCATACTTACAACTTGAATTTTGTGTATTAAATGGTTGCTGTTTTGCAAAGGTACAAATGTCATGTATTTTCAAAAATTGAGCATCCTTATTTCTCATCATTTTTATATGATATGCCATGAATTTATTTGTTATTGTTAACATAAATTCTATGTGGTATTTGTTAATTTCGGTCGGTGACCCTTTACTATTATTGTGGAAAATTGGGCTTTGCCCTCAGATGATACCCGAACCCTTCCGACCGACGGTTACACTAACGACGGAGACGTCGTTAGTTTTCCTTGATCTTCACGCACGGCGTATTTGTAGACAACGCAGAGGGGCGGACAGCTGGGTGAAGACGAGACTGGCAGAGGATGCGGTGTAAACCGTGCTACTGTAGCTTTAGTGCATGATCAGACTAGACTTTTGTATAGGGTCTTGAGTTTGGGGAATGTAATTGGTTATTTTGGGAATTATTGTATAACTTTTCCACTAATATTTTTCCGCACTCTGATAATATTTTGGTGGGTCCAGGATACAGCTGTTGGATGTATCTTTATTTTGATATATTTTGAAGAATTAAATTCCCAAAAATAATTTACTTGATTAATCGTGATGTAATTATTTAATTACTTCTCTATTTTGGATTACGACGTCGAACGATATTTAATTTGAATTGATTTTAATCATTCTGAAGTAAATTGAAAAAAATTCTTTTATTTATTTTGGTTAAAAAAAAAAATACACTCGCGCTGTGTTTTAAACTCGGGGTGTTACAGTTAGGGTGACTTTGTTGATCGAGGTTACAACAGTCTTGTGGCTGAATTGTGTGATTATGCTAATCCTAATTTGTGGCTAAACTGTGTGCTTATGCTAATCCCTTCTTTTTCCGCGAATCCCTCGTATCTATTTTACATATTTGACACATAAGTTATTTCTAATGCATTTTACTTTTAACGATGTCTATTGTTATCTTTGATTTGACATTAAACATGTTTAATGGTATGGCACATAGTATTTAGTAACCATATCATAAGAACAAAGTAGCACTCCATTGAAAGTAATGTTATGTGCAAGTAAAAGGGCATTTATTGCTGGTGTGGTTGATGACAATGGATATGGTTGGGCAATAGCAAAATCTCTTGCAGAAGCAGGAGCTGGAATTCTTGTCGGCACATGGGTACCTGTAAGTAAATATTACAGAGATCCAGGAATACATCGTCATTTTGGTCCCTAAATGTGTAAGGCATTGTCATTATAATCTCAGAATGTATCAAAAGTACAAACACATCTCCAAGTGTCTCTTTTCTTAGTAATTTTAAGGATCAAATTGACTGACCTAAGACACATTTAGGTATGTTTTTTGTAATGTTGATACATTTGTGAACTATTGTCATTGTGGCTCACACATTTAAGGGCTAAAATGACTATTTACCCGAGTTCCAATGTTGTATGTTTGAACATCATTATATTAGTGCAATGATTTATACAAGCAGTCAATGATGTATCTTTATTTTGATATATTTTGAAGAATTAAATTCCCAAAAATAATTTACTTGATTAATCGTGATGTAATTATTTAATTACTTCTCTATTTTGGATTACGACGTCGAACGATATTTAATTTGAATTGATTTTAATCATTCTGAAGTAAATTGAAAAAAATTCTTTTATTTATTTTGGTTAAAAAAAAAAATACACTCGCGCTGTGTTTTAAACTCGGGGTGTTACAGTTAGGGTGACTTTGTTGATCGAGGTTACAACAGTCTTGTGGCTGAATTGTGTGATTATGCTAATCCTAATTTGTGGCTAAACTGTGTGCTTATGCTAATCCCTTCTTTTTCCGCGAATCCCTCGTATCTATTTTACATATTTGACACATAAGTTATTTCTAATGCATTTTACTTTTAACGATGTCTATTGTTATCTTTGATTTGACATTAAACATGTTTAATGGTATGGCACATAGTATTTAGTAACCATATCATAAGAACAAAGTAGCACTCCATTGAAAGTAATGTTATGTGCAAGTAAAAGGGCATTTATTGCTGGTGTGGTAGATGACAATGGATATGGTTGGGCAATAGCAAAATCTCTTGCAGAAGCAGGAGCTGGAATTCTTGTCGGCACATGGGTACCTGTAAGTAAATATTACAGAGATCCAGGAATACATCGTCATTTTGGTCCCTAAATGTGTAAGGCATTGTCATTATAATCTCAGAATGTATCAAAAGTACAAACACATCTCCAAGTGTCTCTTTTCTTAGTAATTTTAAGGATCAAATTGACTGACCTAAGACACATTTAGGTATGTTTTTTGTAATGTTGATACATTTGTGAACTATTGTCATTGTGGCTCACACATTTAAGGGCTAAAATGACTATTTACCCGAGTTCCAATGTTGTATGTTTGAACATCATTATATTAGTGCAATGATTTATACAAGCAGTCAGGGACTAACTTTGAACATTTTCACGTAGGCTCTAAACATATTTGAGTCCAGTTTACGTCGTGGAATCACACAAGTAGAACTTTTAAACATTGCTCTGTATTGATTTTCCTTTGTCATTAAATGTAATATTTAAGTATGTTGTTGACATGTAACTCTTCATTTTTTTCAGGTTACAAGATGGTTCATTGATGAAGATTACTAAAGTGTAGGTAAAAGCTAATAAGCGCTATGCTGAAGCCTCAAATTGGACTGTCCAGGTATAGATCGATCATTCTGTTATCTATACTTCTCTTTCAGTTACAAATTTACAATACTCTTTCAATCTCTCTTTTGCGATTGGTTAAAAACTTAAGATGTTTTAATAATAACATCTTCTTTTCTCTTATTTTTATTTGAGCTAATAGCTGTTTATTTTGTATCATAAATATTAAGAAATTTGTCATGTGTTAAAAACTTATGATGTTTTAACAAAAACATCTTCTTTTCTCATATTTTTATTTGAGCTAATAATTTTAGCTAAATATGCTTGAAAAGTTATTCTAGGTTTACATTGTAAGTTACCAAAAACAATTTAAAAATTCCAATCAAATAGGGCTTATAACATGAAATTAACGTTCAATTGGTGTATATTCTACTTCTCTTATACAGTTTGGAATACATATCTGATTTCTGCTCTACATATGATTCTATCCCTTAAAGCTTTTATAATTTCTTCAGTAATGTACATTAAAGAATTTAATTTAATGTCAAGTGGTGAAATGTCAACAAGAAAGTAAACTTAGTTTTATAGAGATGAGAATGTTATGATGGATGACTGAATGACATAAGAAAAGGACATATAATCATTAGAGATAAAACCAGTGTAGTTTGCATGGTAGAGAAATGGTTCGTGTATGTTTGAAGAAGACCTATAAAAGCATTAGTACAGAAGATACTCCAATAGTTAGAGACATTGGAGGTAATCTTTGGACCAAATAGTAATACACACAACATGGCCTTATGATGTCGATTGATCTTTGTAGCTTACTCCACCTGTTTGGAAAGTCTTGCTTGTTATTATTGTTGTTACTCTATGATGCATGTCTCAGCATGTGTTTGGATAAGGCTAGTTCTCATAACTCCACTGTGCATTTGTATTTTCTTATAGGAAGTTGTTGAATCTGTCAAGAACGATTTCGGCACTATTGACATACTCGTGCACTCACTTGCTAATGGACCAGAGGTATCAATATTACAACAATAGATTTCTTGCTAACTTTTGTCTTGAGGTTTAACAAACAAATGAATCTTATAGGTCAGCAAACTATTGTTTGAGACATCTCGGAAAGGATATCTAGCTGCCATATCGGCGTCTAGTTACTCTTATATTTCTTTGCTAAAACACTTTCTTCCAATCATGAACTAAGGCAAGTTCATTACCTAAGAGGGTTGACATTTTGATTCTTCATCCTTCGATATATTGTTCTCACCATTTGTTTTGGTTATAGGTGGATCTTTGATCTCTCTAACATATATTGCTTCAGAGAGGATTATTCTCGGGTGTGTATGATATGCTAAAGACTCATCATTTTGTATTTTGATAAAAAAATTATTGACAATTTTTGAACTGCCTGATATGCAGATATGGTGGGGGTATGAGTTCTACTAAAGTTGCTTTGGAAAGTGATACAAGAGTGAGTTTACTTTTTTCTTTTTAAAAATTATAATATTTATGGATTTGGATTTAGTGCAGTAACTGCGTCACACAGTTTTGGATATCAACCTTTCTATCTCAAATTATTGGTTGATATTGTTTAAAACCGATTTTATTATTGTGTAATCTAAGATTCTGAATCATCTGATCTCCGATTAACGATTGAAATCGCTTACTGTGTGTAAATGCATGCTTTTCTTACTGCAGATAATCTGGGTTCGTTTTTAAGCACATAAATGTTGTTTTGGGTACTTTCATGATCCTAACCTCCATCCCCTTCTCCTTTGGATTTTTTTAATTATATTTGACAATGTTTATCAAGATTCATTGAGGTTAATATAATTTTTTTCCCCAGGCAACAGACATAGAATCGCCAATAGATGGTAGACGTTCATCTGTTTGTAGCCACCAACCTGATGATCGTGGAGCAACATTACTAGGAACGGGGACTGATTAGATATTTTGTTGAACTTTTATGTTTCATGGAGTTGTTTTGTATGTTTATCCACTCCACTAATGTTTTGAATATTTAAACTAGTTTATTTATTATTTTAGTTAAGTTCAATGTATGAATTGATGTTAAAAAAATTATATAAATTGAATTTAGTTATAATAGTTATTTAATTGTGTATTTAAATTATGTGGATGATATTAATTTATAAATTTTTTTATTTTAATTAATAAAAAATCAGAAAAAATTGTATAATAATTTTTTAATTTAAATTATTAGGATTGCGACGGTTGATGACTGTCACAATGTTTTGGATCAAATTGTTCAACATGAATATAGCGACGGTTGATAACTGTCGCGATGCTTCAAAAAAAATTTTGAACGTGTTTTGCGACGGTTCGAACCGTCGCAAAAAAAGGTAAATTGAGGCGGTTAGGAACCGTCAAAGTTGGCGACGGTTGAAACTACGATTTTTAGAACCGTCGAAAAAACGCCTCGCGACGCACGAATCTGCGACAGTTGATGAACCGTCGCAATCTTCCATTTGACGCGGTTGTAACCGCCGCAAACAGCCTTCAAAACCGCCGCAAAATTTTTTTTTTCTTGTAGTGGGTGTTTAATGACTTACATCTGTATAAAACTATCCCTCCAAAATTATCATAATTTTATTCTGTACATAAGATATTCCGTATTTGTATCAATATCGTGTGTTTACAATGGGACTGCATGAAAATTGATCGCTATATTTATTTTATTAACAATTTTGTTTGCAAATAAAACCGTTGGTATAATTTATTGTACAACAATTCTTAGATCAATTTACCCGTGTATCACATGGTTACAACACAGGCGTGTTCCTCTCTAACTTTTACGTACAACATCATATGTGCAAGTGGTTAGTTGTGAACCTAATGTATGTTTCTATAAATAAATTTTTGGGTGTTTCTTTTTTCACCCCTCAATGTTTTAAATTATACAAAAATACACGTTTTGATTAATTAGTCAATTTGAATGAAATTTAAGGAATTTTTAGAAGACTTTGGGGTGAAAAAAAATACATTTTCTAAACTTTTTTGTTATAAAATTTAAAACAAGTGCATGTCCAGTGGCTCAAGTTAAAAACAAGTTCTTAACAACCCATTGCTCATCACTCTCACCAGCTAATACGAGACCACTCTAATCACGGCAAAAATAAGACATTTTTGTAATAGGTTACATAACATCTAGAGGAAATAAACTTTTGAAGTGAGGCTTAAAACACTTCTTTTAGTGACTTCACCTTAGGTCGGATCTAATCATATTATAAGACAGAATCTATGAGTCCCAACAAAGAAAGAAAACCAACACTAAAACACTTGTTTTAGCCTGTACAAAGACTCTTGTAAACAATACACTTGATTAGGATTCAAACTATAAGGGTTGCTTCGTATATGCTTCTTCATTAAACTCACCGTATAAAAAAGTATTGTGAACATTCATTTAGTGAAGTTACCAATACTTGACATCATCAACAATAAGAAATGTTCACTAAGATGACAAGTCTTGTCTTTAAAACGCTAAGATTCTAGGTAATATATTTAATCTAATCCACTCATTTGCATTTAATAGTCTATGTTTGGAGGAAGTGTTTCCACATTCTAAGTGCAATCATTTTCAAATATATCAATTTCAACAACTTCAATAAAGATTTGAGGTTTTGTTCCTGCAAAAATAACTGTCATATTTTAAATGTTTTTCTCACCAATTTCGTAACAAAATTGCCTTTAAAGAAAAGGGGTGTATGTCAAACACATGTACTAAAAGAAAAATATTCATCAACAACCGCTTTAAGTCATTAAAAAAATGATTTTTTTTTATCTATTAAAAACTCTAAAATTTGTTTTTACTTAATAAAAAGGCATCATTTTAATATTTTTATAACTAAAACTAATAAAATCTTTTTCGAAAATGATTTTATATTCTAAAGTGTAAAAAATAAATAAAAATTTAATAATTTTACTAAAATACTATTATTAATTTTAGGCTAAATAGCACCCGTGGTCCCTTAACTAAATTTCAATTAACGTTTTAGTCCTTTATCTTTTTTTTTTCCGATTTGGTCCTCTATTTTAATTTTAAGTGACAATTTGATCTTTTATGTTTTAAAATGTCAACAATATTATCCTTTTTTTTTACAATAAATTAAAAAATTCATCAAAATTTTCAACCAAAACCCATAAAATTAATTATATTCTTTAATATAATACAAATTTTATCAAATTCGTAACTCAAATCTTCAAATAAACTCATATTTTCATTTTTTATTTGATGTTGTTAGAGATGGAATTTTAAAAATCAAATAAAGAATAAAAATATGAGTTTATTTGAATATTTGAGTTACGAATTTGATGAAATTTGTATTATATTAAAGAATATAATTAATTTTATGGGTTTTGGTTGAAAATTTTGATGACTTTTTTGAATTTTTGTAAAAAAAAAAGGATAACAATGTTAACATTTTAAAACATAAAAGATTGAATTGTCACTTAAAATTAAAATAAAGGACCAAATCGGGAAAAAAGAAAGATAAAGAACTAAAACATTAACTGAAATTAAGTTAAGGGATCACGAGTGCTATTTAACCTAAGTTTTATAAAATATTATATTAAAAAACGTCTTAGGCCTCCATATATATTGTGCTGACTCAACACATCTATAAAAATAACATTAAACACTAAATAATATCGATATATATAATGTGTAATATACTAAATATTAACGTTATGAAAACAAAAATACAAACAAATACTAAATTAATATTTTTTTATAGCACACATAATAAATTAATGTAAAATCTAGTCCGCCAATTTTTGCTTAATATGGAAATTTAATTCCTTAATTTTTAAATCCAAGAATATAGTCACTGATTTTTAAATATTTGAAATTTTTTCCACTGTTGAATTTTGAACATTTTTTTGATTGATGTGTGGAGTTAAATAATGAACTAGAAAATTTTAAGGTGATGTGACAATGCATATGTGGATGAAATTTTTTTTAATTTGGGTTTGTAATTTTATTTGAATTAGTTTTGATGTGAACTATTTTAGTTTTTGGAATTTTAGAATCAGTTTATCTTGTAAAATATTTTTTATTTATATTAATTTTCTTTGTTAACATAAAAATAAAAAGAAATAAGAGATTTTTGAAGTGAAGTATTTTCATAAACAATAAAAATATTAAAAAAAATTATTTTTATTATTTAAATAAATTCTCCATTACTAGCTAGCATTTCGTGTTATGATCTACTTTAGAGTCTCACATCTTATTAGTAAGTTTCTTTTTAAAAATACTAATTAGCAAGTTAAAATGATCATGTAGTTTTTTAAAAAAAAAAATATTTTCACATAGTAAACAATTTCTTGTTTTCATTGTTTATATAGTTGTTTTCTTTATTTTTATAATTTTTTATTGATTTTGTAACAAAATTTTTATTTTTATTCTTTTTATAAAGACAATGATGTCATTTTATAAATACACATATTTTTTCTATCATTATTTTTTTATAATTTTCTCATATACCTAACTACTAAACAATCAACTTTTTTTTCTCTTCTTTTGACTTTATTTTCTTTCCTTTATTTTATTCTTCATCAACCAAATAAAGTGTAAAGATAGTAGTTATTCCGATTTAATTTTCTCAAAATTTTAAAATTCAAAATGAGTTTTTAGTTATTTTTTTAACCTCAAATGTGCTTTTAAAAGAGAAAAGTCAGAAAAATTATGCTTTTTTTTATAAGAACAAAATGTTTTTTTTTAATAAAAGAAAAAATAATATGAGAATAACATCGTTTAGTTATGTATACTCTTTAGCATTATAGGGTCGGCTTAACGCATACATATATTTAAGATATTTAAGGTAAATCTTAATACGAAGCCTAACTTTATATCAATGTAAAAGTTTTTAAACTTTCAATAAATTACGATCGTTAGATTAGTAATAATGTTTGATTTTTGTAATAACTACTTATAAAGTAGTTATAATTTGTTAGACTGTGTAAAATTATTTACCCCGACAATATATATAAATAAAACTTATTTTAGTAAAATTATTAAATTTTTTATTAAATAATTATTTTTAGACACTTTAAGATATAAAATTATATATTAAATTAATTTAATTGATTTTATATAATATTTCTTTTTAATTGATAATAAAGTCAATTGATCCTATAATTTGTTAAGATGATATTAATTTTAATAGATTTTTTTTTGTCTGTAGACGAAATAGTATATATCACATAAAGTAACATACGCAACTGAGAGATTTTGAATTCAAATAAGAATATAATATTGAATCTAACAATGCAGAATTGGTCTATTTCTTTGTGTCATCGCAATGAAAAAGTTTGAAAAATGTAAAGACAACTACAAATTAATATTTCATAAAAAGGAAGAAGATAACGGAAAAATGTTTTACACGACATAATAGCAAATTGAAATTAACAAGCAAAGTAAAGATTTGTTTCCTCTTAGAATTCGCTAGCTATACACCTCCAAATAACAAATCTATTAATATATAGCCTTGAGGTCATCATATATCAATTACTATTCACTATCTCAATTTTATTCTTACCTTGTAATCAAAATAAAGTTTCATCACAAGATTCACATAGGATGTTGAAGCATCAGATTCTATGGTTATAAAATAGCCCGAATTGATGAATGCTAATGAATATTTAGGACCACAAACAAAATTAATCTAGCTATCTAGTAACATTATTACTACAAATCAATTACCCCATTTAAAAAAAAAAAAACTTATTTTTGTCACTATGACAACTTTGATGTTTGATGATAGTGACAACATATTACTAAACATTTCAAACCAAAAAGTAAATGATTTTTTAAGGGAATACACATGGGAAGGTAAATGGAAAAATGTGATCATGATATATTACGAATTTCCAAAGCACACAACAATTTTATCTTATTCAGATGGCACAACTTTGCACGTAGCGATTGATTTAAACGAATAAGACATCGTTAGAGAGCTTTCGAATGCTATTTTGACACATAATGTGCATAATATTGATGATGAGGGTGATCATCAAAGGGTTGAGGCATTGGAAAAGAGAAATGAGATAGGAGACACACCATTACACATTGCAGCATCAAGGGGTTTTGCTAGAATATGTAAGTGGATCATAGGGAGAAATAATGAGAGGATATATTTGTAGAGTTGTAAAAATAATCATGGAGAAACACCACTTTTTCAAGCTGCTGTTAATTGGAGAAAACAAGCATTTGCATACCTTTCTCATATTTCTAAAAAGATAGTCACTTTGCAAGATCTTGTACGAGATGATGGTGATAGTATTCTTGACACTGCAATCCAGGAAGAATATTTTGGTAATTTATAATAAGCTATACTTGTGCTAGAAATATATATATCATGCAAAAATATAGCCTAAAACTAATCATTTGAATCCACGTCACTACGCCAAAAATTGCCTTTTACAGCGCTTTTTTTAAGCCCTTTACAGCGCTTTTAAGCGCCCTAGTATCTAGTGCTGTAAAAGGATACATCAGCGCTATTGAAAATACAAAAAAGCACTATACTAGGTCCATATATAAAGTGCGATTCTTATATTGGATTTACAGCGCTTTTTCAAACAAGCGCTGTAATAGGTCCATATATAAAGCGCGCTTCTTATATTGGATTTACAACACTTTTTTAAACAAGCGCTGTAATAGGTCCATATATAAAGCGCGCTTCTTATATTGGATTTACAGCGCTTTTTCAAACAAGCGCTGTAATAGGTCCATATATAAAGCGCGCTTCTTACACTAGTTTTACAGCGCTTTTTTGGAAAAGCGCTATAATAGGTCCATATATAGCGCGCTTCTTATATTATATTTACAGCGCTTTTTCAAAAAAGCGCTGTAATAGGTCCCATATATTATTATTTAACTTAGATTTACAACGCTTTTTCAAAAAAGCGTTGTAAAAGGACTTAAAAAAAGTGTTGTAAAACGTTTAAAAAAGCTATGTAAAAGAATTTTTTATGGCATTTTTTAGAGAAGCGCTGTCATTTTTATTACATATTATGAACATCAAATATCACATTCAGATTCTTATTTTCAACATTAAAATTCACATCACAGCAACAATTTCATATTCACATTCAACAATATTAATTAAAGGTGTTTCACAACAACAAATTACAATAAATTACAGTATGAATTACATATATTATCAGAACAAGTTACATTCAACATATTCACAGTATGAATTACATATTCACAGAACAAATTACATCATGACAGTAGCAATATATTCACAGTATGAATTACATATTCACAGTACAAATTACATCATGACAGTATATCAACAAATTAATTACAAATTATATAATGTTCATTTCGAGGACAAACTGGCACCATTCTTCTTTCATTTCTTTGAGATCATTTTCAGAGTAAGTTGGGTTGAAGTTGTCAAAATATTGAAGCAAAATAAGTTAGAATCAAATGTATATACATATATATAGTTTATATATGAAAATCAGAATATAATGAAAATAACGTACTGTTTCTGGAATTATATGTTTATTCAGATCAACAATCTCCTTCATGAACCTCATTATATAGTATCCACAGTCTATGTTGTTAGTTTGACGCGGACACTATAAAATAAAACAAGTACACCAATAAATATTTATGCATTGATATTATAAATGAAAATTTAAAGGCATATAATTAAGTTCTATAACCTTTACTAGAAGCCATGTGATGTTGTTTGACTTATTCTTCGACACTGAAGCACCCCTTTGAGCGTGGAAAACTTGCAGAGCACTATCAAATAAATGTGATTATTATTCAATGACCAAACACATTATTTATATATGTAAGAAATAAATGAATATTACTTACGTGTCGAAGATGTTCTTTATATCAGGGTGATAGTTGAAATGACCGTGCAATGGGTCTAAATAATATACAATTTCAGAAGTCGCATTTATGGCAAACAACACCCAATGTTGCCTACAACAACACAAATTTGGTTGGCAAATTTGTTTACACAACTCATAATATCATAAATTTAAAAATATATAGATAAAGTATCTAATTACGTACCCTGAGTTGTATGGTGCCAGAAACATCTTGTCATTCTCTTTATTTTCTATAAGTCTATCAACTACATATTTATTTACATTATCTAGATCGAGTTTAAACATGGATAGTTTATACGGAGATAAGAATGAAAATCTACTTGACAATTTCCGCTCGCATACCAACTTCTCGTACAAAAACCTTCAAATATAAAATTAGATTATAATATCAATAAATTAATGTGGCAGTGAAGCAATTATAAGGTAATATTTTATATCTTAAATAAAGTATTTATATTACCTAATGTATATGTTGATTACAGTAGCACTCAGCTCTTTATGATCCAGAAGTTCGTATATTTGCTCTTTGCCAAATAGTTCTAAATACTCTTCTCCGAATATACTTTTTTCCATGTCTAGCACACGTGTATCATTTTTTCTCTTCATATTCATCTTTGTTGCTTTTTCAAGACACTCACCAAATTGAGCAAGGCGTGGTTGACTTATTTTAGGAAGAGCAACTAATGATTTTCCTCGATCTAGTTTTTGCATTTTGGAAGGTTTATTTTTACCACGGACCTGCACCTGTGGTGCAGCGGGTTTATTTTTTGTTCGAATCTGAAAAAAATGAGGTTGATCAGTTT
This sequence comes from Cicer cuneatum, assembly GCA_037974295.1. NCBI lineage: Eukaryota > Viridiplantae > Streptophyta > Magnoliopsida > Fabales > Fabaceae > Cicer > Cicer cuneatum. The sequence continues at coordinate 53,139,033 of JBBPBO010000003.1, forward strand.
GTTAGTTATTATAGTAAGCTAATCATTTCGTATACATGAATTGATGTATATGTCAAACCTTTTCTGGTGCCTTTTCTGGCGAAGTGACAGACTCGCTGCGAGGGATCTTATCATCATTCCCTTTAGCAACAATCTAAATAAATGTGAAATATAAAAGCGGAAAAATCAGCAATTACATATAATCAATCATAATCATACAACTAAACATACATAGCAATTAAAACATACCTCCTGATTAGTGCCAACAAGATGTTTCGGCCATGCCACATAGCTACCTATTGCTTCTCCCAAAAGTTTCATATCTCCATCGTTGTCGGGGATAGGCAACGGTGCAAGTGGTTCTAAAGCCACCACAGGTGAAACTTTAACATGGTTGGCAGGGACATCTTTGTTGTGCAATACTTCTCCCAAAGTATTGTACAATGTTCCTTTCCCAACCATGCGGGTAGGGGAAGACAAGTATAGGCAGCAACGTGAAACACCCTAAATTAAATCAACGGTTAATACATAAGTATGTGAAACAATTAGGTTGAATGAATTTCTTATTTCGTTAAGTAATTAATTACCTTCGGTAGACTTTTACGACCAATGTTGCAACTTCCATCTTCACTTTCTATTTGCATTTCACGTTGAAGTTGCTTTTCCTTATCTTTTTTAACCAAGTACGCAACTTGCTCCGATAGGGTTTTCAGTGCTTCTAATACTTGATCATTTGAGGGATTTATGCGCTTCTCATGTGAAAAATAACTTTTGGGAGTCACGCCAAATCCCTTACCCCTCACACGGCCAGAATATTCAGGAACATTGAATACCTTGTCGAGAATGTCCCTGCAGCTAACTTCTTTATTTCCATCTTGATTTTCAAGACTTTGTTCCAAATTTTCCTAAAATACATCTAGTATTAAAAAGATAAGTTCAATATCATTTTTAAAAGGCAATATTAAAAAATATTAAAGTGATAGTATACTTACACATTCTTGAACAACTTGTTGAACATTTTCGTTATCCACTATTCCATCTTTATTTACGCGAGCCTCCTTCCACAAGATATGACGACCCAATGGTTGATCGGATTTCGAATCTTGCAGCTGTTCATTAAGACATAAACAAAATATTAGTTATAAACTATAGTTTATAATCTAGCTAACACAATGTATAAAAGCGATGTTTACTTACAATTTTTTGCTCTAAACGCGCATACCCAATACGCGATCTTTTGTATGGATGCACTGCGTTTTTTGCTCGCTCCCGATTTGCTGTACTTATATTCTGTATATAAATTAAAAAAAAATAACGATCGTGTAAAAAATTTAAGATATGAATATGAATAAAACACACATACTAATAAAATAAATATTACCACAAATGCGGGGTCTGAGCGTTTAGCAACAAAAGAGGTCCACTCTTCAGGTGTTATGTAGTGTTTGTAAATGTTTGGAGCTTCAACATTCACGTTTCCACATTTGTCTCTCAGGTAACAATTTGACAGATGGGATCTAAATCCTCTTTGAATTTTACCGGCAACTCTAAGTACGTAATTTTTACACACATCTTCAATGTTAAAAGCGCTCTGAAAACCAAATAAATAAAGAGTTTGAATAAAAGTATTTCAATGGAAAAAATTATAATAAAGTAACAAAAAAGTGGAGTAAAAAAGTTGATTACTTGTACATCACTCCACAGTATGTCTTTAGCATCCTTCAATGCTTTGTCTCTCCAGTCATCAATTGTTATTGGGATATTTTGGCGGACAACAGCACCGATGTAGCTTACCACCATTGAACTGTTAGGCTCAATCGGCTGGCCAATTTCATTCCATCCCACCTAATAAACTCATAGCTAGAGTGTAAGTGATTGCTTTCAAAAAAGAAAAAAGAAACAAATCTAAACAAAAGTATAGTATATATACCTCAAATTTTATTCCAGTACTTCTTGCTATAATGACTTTTTGCCTTATAGTTGCCCCACGCTTCACTTCGCCTTCATAGCCTTTAGCGTTGACAACTTCATTGTTTACAACTTCAGTGTTTACAACTTCCTCGTTTTGACAACCTAAATCGTTGTTGGAATCCATTTATCTACACATTTCACACAGTATAAGTTTAACATGAGTATAAGTTCAACATGCAGTTTAGTGACAACAATAGATTGAATAAATACAACATGCACTATAAGTTTAGTGACAACGAGATATGAATAACAATACCTATAGTTTAGGGTTACGACGTCGCAGAAATACAAATAGAAATCTCTTGTGCAACGAGAAGATATCACTAGGGTTCCACAGAGCGCTTTAAAAAACTGAACAAAAAGCACCTTAAAAACCTTTATGGTCGTATGGATAGAACTTAGTGAAAATGGAAAATGATGAAAACAGATAGTACATAATGAATATGGACAGAGAGAAGGGTTCGCACTAGGGAGAAGGATTTGTATATGGAGAATGGTTCGTATTGAGAGTACGTAAAGATAAGGGTTTCACACTACCAAGTTCGTAAAGGATGAGAATATACGTAATGAAGAACAAAATGAAGAGGTGGTTTCTTATATTATCAGTTTACATAATATTATAAAAAACTCTTTTACAGCGCTTTTTTCAAAGAGCGCTTTAAAAGACTATATAAAAAGCGCCTTAAATAGTATTTTACAGCGCTTATATACACACTATATAAAAGGCGCTATTTGAGCATTTTACAGCGCTTTTTATCCATAAGCGCAATAAATGTTTTATACTTGTATTTTATTTTGTCTTTTACAGCGCTTTTTCCCATAAGCGCTATAACTGTTTTGTCTCTTGTAATTGTAATTTATTTTTTTGAAACCATTTACAGCGCTTATTGGAAAAAGCGCTGTAAATGTTTTGTACTTGTATTTTATTTTTCATTTTACAGCGCTTTTTCCCATAAGCACTATTAATGTTTTGTCTATTGTAATTGTAATTTATTTTTTTGAAACCATTTACAGCGCTTAATGGCAAAAGCGCTGTAAATGTTTTGTCTCTTGTAATTGTAATTTTTTTTTTGAAACCATTACTGTGTTGTGATATAATATCCATACTCATGGATACCAAATTGTTCATATCAACTTATATGTAGAGTTCAGATTATAGTTAAAAAATTTATCAAATTGTCATATCTAAAATAATTAAATAATATAATTAAAAAAATTATATGATGAATTATATAAGCATAAAATCAAATACTCAATTCTGGCAGGTCAAGTTACATGAAATTTTACACAATGAGTACAAATCCTTACATGACTTATATAAAACACATAAACACACTTAAGATGTCCTTCTTCTTTTCCTGGTGGGATTCACATTTGTTTGTCCATTAACGATACGAAACGATGGATTAATCCAAATTCCCTCATCATGATCATCTCTAAGATATAAACCATCATCAGTTGAATCAATTTTACATGGTTGTGATGTCGCAAAGAAAATATCATTACCAACATCTTCAACGTTGTTATCATCACTTATTTTATTGGTCGATAGAACAACAAACCATTTATCATCAGCAGGATCAGTGACATAAAACACTTGTTGAGCTTGCGACGCTAAAATAAAAGGTTCATCTTTGTATCCCACCCTCCTAAAATCGACAAGCAAGAACCCTGACTCATCAATCCGAACGCCATTATTATTATCGACCCACTTGCAACCAAATACGGGAACACGAAATATTGTGTAATCCAACTCCCATATGTGCTCGATAACCCCAAAATATGATAGATTTGCAAATATTGGGTTTTTGTCTTTTGCACTTGAGATATGCATCGCTTCAGCTACTAGAGTGACTCCGCTATTTTGCATAGTGGTTTTCTAATCTTGTTTTGTGGTATAAAATGTATAGTCGTTAATAACATAACCGGTGTAAGAAAAGACATGTAAAGCCGGGTCATTTTCTAGCAACCTCAATCTCTCTGAAATTGAAGCGGGGTCTATATCAAACTTTGAGCTAATGTGATTTTTTAGCCAAGGGATAAAACTTCGATTGTGCTCTCGTGTTATCCAATTTTTATTCCTGTTCATGTTCAAACTAGATAACTGATCCATGTGTATTGTAACATACAGTTGAACCTCATCATCATTGTGCAGAACATACAATTGTGCTTGCTCCCATTCTATTCTTGATATAGTCATTACTCTCTTTCCAATTATCCCTTCTCCTGTTATTCTTCCCGAATGACAAGACATAGGAAAGCCTATGGATTCAACATTGGATAGATATTCAATACAAAATTCAGCAGCTTCTTCGACAATGTACCGTTCAGCAATACATCCTTCTGGTCGACTACTAATTTTTACATACCCTTTTAATATTTTCATATATCGTTCTATCGGATACATCCATCTCATGTAAGCTGGCCCACAAAGTTGTGTCTCCTTAACAAGATGAACAGTAAGGTGAACCATTATATCAAAAAATAAGGGTGGGAAACACATTTCAAGCTCACACAAAGTAACAACAATTTCCCTCTGCAATGTCGGTAATTTATGAGGATCGATCACTTTACTACAAATTTCCCTGAAAAAGAAACATAATTTAGTTATGGCTCGTCGAACTTTTTCAGGTAAAATGGAACGTATACCTATTGGTAGCAAATGCTCCATTAGAACATGACAATCATGAGTCTTCAAACCTTTTAACTTGAGGTCTTTCATACAAACTAAATTTTTTATGTTTGAACTGTATCCTTCTGGAACTTTAACTTCGTGTAGAAATTTACACAAAACAATTTTTTCCTTTCTAGATAGAGTATGAGCGGCTGGAGGTAGATATGTGCGATTTCCTTTCTTTACGGGACTGAATTCATTTTTTATTCCCATATCGACCAAATCCAATCTTGCATTGATGCCATCCTTAGACTTTCCTAGAACACTGAGTAACATACCAATAACACTATCAAATACATTTTTTTCGATATGCATCACATCGAGAAAATGTCTTATATACAATGACTTCCAATATGGAAATTCAAAGAAAAATGACTTGACATGCAATTCAAAGAATCTGCATGCCATGTCAGGTGTTTTGAATCTTCTTCACTGCGATACCACACGACTTTTGCTAGAGTAGATTCTTTCTTCTTATATCGAGAGACATTGCATTTCGGACATGCCTTTAGTAATTCATATTCGTTTCGAAATAAAATGCAATCGTTAGGACACTCATGAATCCTTTCGTAACTCATGCCAATAAAGCACAAAATTCATTTAGCCTCGTAGGTTCGACTGGGAAGTTCATTATCATCTGGCAACATATCTTTTAAGAGTGTTAATAATTCTGTGAAGCTTTTATCAGACCATGCATTTCTCGCTTTTAAGTTGTACAACTTTAATATCGCCGAAAGTCTTGTGAATTTAGTACAGCCATTGTATAATGGTTTCTCTGCATCACTCAACAAACTCTCAAACATTTTAGGACAATCCCGAAGATCTTCTTCAACTGCTTTTGCAATATCTTCAACTCGGTCCTGCTCATATGTATCTGTGTCGAAATAATCATTTGAATCATATGTCGCATCACTATCAAAATAAGTGTTCCCTTTTTTTTTCTCACCATGTTTTATCCAACATGTATAGCTTTTATCAATTTCATGCCATACTAAATGTTCTTCCAATTCATCTGCTCTAACGCATTTTCCAAAACAACATTTTAAACAAGGACAAGTGATTCGATTTGGATCTTTTTCATTCTTCACTGCAAATTCAACAAACTCCTTCACTCCATTTTCATACTCTTTTGACAATCGATTGGCAGACATCCATTTCCAGTCCATTTTAATTATATGACCTATATGAATGCAGTAAGAACAAATCAATCTATAACAAATTTATCAATCTATAACATTATATATATATATGCATACAAGTTATATATATTTCAAAACATAACATAACAGATCGAACAAATTTTATATGATTTATCATGTAAGAATTTATGAATGCAACTTATGAATGCAGTGTTACACAAATTTATCAATCTATAACACCATACAAATCTATAGTATATATAGACTAATATTGAAAAATGGAAACCAAGGTCCAAGGTCATGCATACAAGTCTGATTTCAAAATAGAACAGATCGAACAAATTTCAAAACAGAACAAATTCATCATCTAAAATTTTATATGGTTTATTAGGTAACAATTTATCAGTTTTAGAGACAATAACAAATTAATAAATTAATACAGTACCTGAGACAACAATCACTCAGTAAAAATCGGTGCAAAGTAGAGGAGAGGAAAGTTCATAATAGGGTTCAAAGGGATAGAACGTATTAAATATGTTTTTATTTATTTATTTATTTATTTATATATAACTGCTTGTAATTTTACAGTGCTTTTGTCCATAAGCGCTGTAAAAGGCTTTTAAAATTAAATTTCAAAACATTTACAGCATTTACAGCGCTTTTAAAAAAAACGCTCTTAAAAGCGCTGTAAATATAGTGTGTGGGCGCTATATTTTACAGCACTTTTATCCATAAGCGCTGTAAACTGTTTTTAAAAATTAAATTTTAAAACATTTATAGAGTTTACAGCGCTTTTATACAAAGCGTTGTAAATGTAGCGCTCTAAACTTTATATGAGACTGCTATATTTTACAGCGCTTTTGCGTGAAGCGCTGTAAACATTATGTGAAATTGCTATGACCCTACAACAACGCTTTTCTGTAAATCCTAAACCCTTCATGACCCTACAACAACGCTTTTTCTAAAGCGCTTGTCATTAAAGCGTTGTTGTATCATCCGTTATTTTAAAAATATTATACAACAGCGCTTTTAGTTATTAAGCGCTTTAAAATGTGCGCTGTAAAAGGCCATTTTTGGCGTATTGTGTATTATTTTGTCGATAAAATCTAGTTCAACTGACAAATACTATATTATTATGTTGAATATCATATTTCGGATTAAAAAAAAATATGACTCCATTTACATACACAAAAAAAAGTCATGTTTTTTTTTATATTTAATTACTTTTTAAATCATTAAAATTTTGGATTAATTTTTTTATCTGGGCCGATATCTAATTTTGTTTTCTCATAGATAAATAAGAATTCTCCTTAATATTTTGTTGGTGCGGTATATAATGCCTATTTAACTTATCTATCTACCTATCTATATATATATATATATATAAAAGGCGTTTTGGTGGTTTGTGAGAGAAACATAGAGATCAGAGTAATAAAGAGGTCACGAGTTCAACTATTTCTGACGCAAACTAACTATTAACAACTAACCTTCGCCATTTAAAAAAAAAACTTATATATAGTATATGAATACTAATACTCTTTAACTGAAATAATTCTATAGTACTTAATCTGAAATATGAATATAAAAAATTTAACTTATGGTATAGTAGCCTCTTCTTCCATATTAGGGATGATGGCTCTATTTTATTTTGTCCTTATTTTAGTGTTGTTTAGATCTAATTTGTATTCTTTTTTTTAATTATATTATTCTTTTGTTCAATAAAACAAAAAAACAATTTACTTTCTGTCTCACACTACACATTTATTTGTGATATAATTGGATACATATATGTTTTGGAACAGATTTGGTTGTGATAATAGTACATTACTATGATTTTCTGAGCACACATTTGAACAGCGAAGAATCTACTCCTCTCAAAGTTCTTGCCACTAGACATTCAGCCTTCAAAAGTGCAAGCAACCTTTCATGGTATAAGCGAATGCTATACCACTGTAAGTAAAATTAATGATTTTGTAAATTTAGTTTTTACAAAAAAATTTATCTATTTTTAATCCATATTTTATTTTTATAGGAACTAAAAGCACTTAATTTTTATAAAAATTAAAATAGAAACTAAAATTGATTAAAATTTATGTATGGAATAAATTTAAAATGCATATATTTTTTATTATAGAGACAAAATATATATTTAATTTTATAATTAAAATTAAAATACACTGTATATGTGTTTTGAATATTTGTGTTTGTTGTTGTTTAAGGCATTCTTGTGGAACAACTAGATGTTGAAAGAACAATGAGGTCTAATTTGAGAAAGATGGAGGCTAATCAAAATTCTAATAAGATAAAGTTTCCAACTAACTATACTGCTTTATGTGATTTCATTTCTATATGGTTAGGTGCCACTCGCACTGGTATGTCATATGGAATCTCATGCTATTAGTCACTCTTATTTTTTCTTTATAATTTTTTTACTTGGATACTTAACATTTACCAACATATATGCTTTAATGTGTCTTCACGGATACAACATCATATATATTAATATTGGCTCCTCAAAAGAGATACTATAACTTAAGCATGTCAAAAGAAGGAATTAGCTTATGTCATAAGCTTTTATGACCTTTTTGTAATCTTAATTAGTAGTTTGAGATTTGGATCCTCTGTACAATTAGCCATGTTGCAGAGTTATTGGATTTAAGATAAAAAAATTAATTAATTTTTTTTATCATATCCAATAACTCTGCATTAATATATTTCAATCGTGATTAAGGATTCAAACAAATGGATATGTATGTATTATAGTTGCAATTTACTAACTTAATTTTTCAATAAAAATGGAATTACATTACTAGTTAATGGTTAAAATATTTTTAGGGTGATAATTTCATAAACATATTTGTTAAATCTTTTGTCTGGAAGAAATATTTCAAAAAAGAAGAAACAGCCCGATGCAGAAAATCCATCAAATAACAATCGTCGACCATTTAAATCAGAGAAACATCAAGTTGGATTTTTGCCACCAAATTATGAAACCTTTCAACAATTTGTTAAGTCTACATATGTTCATACTCTTGGCCTTTCAGGAGTAGGTATGTACATATATGTTTTCTATATGGTGTCTACTTTTGTATAATTGTTATTTCTATCACATTATTTCTTATTGGCATTGTAAATTTTTGTATCACATGCATCTAATTAAATCATGCACGAGTTTAATTTAATGAGTTAAAAACACACTACTTGTGATAGTGAGTCATTAAATTGGATAATAATTTAACAAGATTATTAAATAATTATTAATTGGTCCTGATTCAATTAATGTTCCTTTTTTAAGAGTTAAAGGATGTGAAGATTGCAAAGCAGAGGCATGAATGGAGTAGTCAATTATTGAAGGCATTAATGGAAAGACCTTATGCAGCATTCACAGGAAGTGGTGGTAGACCAACTGACAGATATTGATCTAGACATGTACAACACTTTTCCTCAATGGAAACAAGATGGAATTACAAGCAAAATGGAATACTTTGGAAAACAAGAAACAAAATCTGAAAATAAAATTGATATAAAAGATACACCCTTTTTGGTAGCAGCTAGAAATGGAATAGTTGAAATGGTGAATGAAATTTTACTTAAAATACCAAGTGCTATACATAACACAAACTCAAAGAAAGAAAATGTGTTGCTTGTTGCAGTGAAGCATAGGCAACCAGTTGTTGTTGAGACTTTCAAAAAAATTAAGCATTCAAAACCAGAACTTTGGAATAATTTGATACTTGCAGTTGATGAACATGAGAATACTATATTGCATTTGGCTGCTGAGGCATTAGGTGGTGATAAACCTTGGCAGATTGCTGGTTCTGCCTTGCAAATGATGTGGGATATTAAATGGTTTCAAGTACATACGATTACAATCATATGTCTAATCTTTTATTCTTTTACATTTTTTTTTTTACTTTTTTTCTAAATTAGATTTGTTAGAACACCCTTTGTACAAAGAAAGAATATACAACGTTTGATCACATAATTTAGTCAATTACGCTTACATCTCATTATGCAACGCAATTATAAGACATTTTTTTTATGATAAAGATTTTTTTATGGTGTCAATCAATCATACATATTAATCATATTATTAAAAATGTTTAATTGTAATTATAACTACTTCTAATCATACATATGATTGAATGTGATTTGCAGACAATGTAAAATTTTAATTTTGTGCAAAGATACTATGTATCAAAATTAAATTCAATAAATTTCTAGATGAGCTTATAAGCATTTTTTTGGTAATTGTAAAATCATGCGGAACTTGTCTGGAGAAATTTCCTGCAAAAGCTATAGTATTTTTTTTCTCTTCCAAGTGAAAATGTTTATATATATTGATCCATATGCACTTTTTTTATCTTCCTTGGATCAGTATGTCAAAAGCCTTGTGCCACAGCACTTCTATTTCAGAAGCAACAAGAGTGGCCAAACATCAGGCGAAATCTTCAAAAACACACACACAGATCTTATAAAAGACAGCAGCGACTGGCTAAAAGAGACATCTGAATCCTGCTCCGTTGTGGCAGCGCTCGTTGCTGGCGTTTCCTTCGCCACAGCGAGCGCTGTCCCTGGCGGAACAACAGATGAAGGCAAACCAATACTAGAAGGCAAACCTGCATTCGATATATACACTGCTTCTTCGCTCGTTGGTCTTTGTTTCTCTATCACCGGCCTAATCATGTTCCTTTCGATTCTAACTTCTCGAAAACAAGCCAAAGATTTTCGAAGAGATTTGCCGCTGAAACTTCTTCTCTGGTTAAGCTCTCTTTTCGTGTCGATTGCTTCGATGTTTGTTTCGTTCTGCACTGGACATTTTTTTCTGCTTAATCATAAATATAAATCGGTGATGATTCCAATTTATGGAACTACTTGTTTACCTGTGACTTTCTATGTTGTTGCACAATTTCCTCTCTACTTTGATCTTCTTACAGCTATTTTAACTAAGGTTCCAATGGCAACTGATTTTTATTATATTCAATCTCAGCATCCATTGACATTATTTCAATGTAGAAAGGAAAAGTTTGTCTATTAAAATCAAACATAACTCACATTCTAGTAACCTTAACTTTCACATTCCAAGAGGACTTTGAAGTATTAATTTCAGAAATTAATTCAAAAGTGTTTACTATTTTCAAAACGAATTTTAAACTTTCAAAATTTAAAACATAAGAAATATAAAAGAATAGGAAAGATTTGAAAAGGAGTGGTTACGATGTGATTTGTTCGACCCTAAAGCTCTCAATTTATAGACTCACAGATTTACTATAAATTAATAAAACATTGCATAGATATAATTTACATAATTAATATAAATTTTGTAATATAAATTTACCTCTTAGAAGCATTAATATAAGGATCTTGTAAACCTAATTGAACCACCGTTGAAAGTCTTTCAAGTATGAAGAGTATAGTAAAAAAAACGAGACCTTCATATTTCTCATGCAAAAAGGAACATTTCGATTAGAGTGAGATTGGGAGAAGTGTTTGAAATTGTATTGACACCAATTTGGTGTGTATTGGGAAAAAGGTATAACAGGCAAACATTTTGAGCTGAGGAAGATGGTATCGTGCGTCGCATGATTTATGTCTGGTTCATTAATGCAAGGAAGACAAATCCAAAAAATTGAATGACAAGGGTATTACTAAAAAGATGAAGTAAACATGACTTTGAAAATTTTCCATTTTCAGTTCTAATGCACCGAATAGAGAATGGAATTAGGGTTCTCTTGATATTAGGGCGTTTAAGTTGTGTGAATTATAATCCCACCCAAATATAATTTGTTATTTGGCCCATTGTTTGAAACATACTATATTATTATATTAATTGTTGTATACTTTAAATGGCTAAAAGATACAACCCACACCACAACATTTTGCTATTACGGTAAACGTTCTTGTTTCTGAATGAAAAGGGAGAAAAGCAAGTGTTGGTGAAGGAAGCTTATGAATGAACATCGATTAGTGTTTTTCTCATGACTTGTGAGACTTCTCCCCTTTTCTCGCAATTCTGCAGCATCGATTACGGTTCGCTCAACCTTTGCGAGATTTGCAAAACTTCTACCTCTTCGTGACTTGGTGATTTTTTGAATGTATTTTCATCCTTGCTTTGTTATTGCTCAACCTTTGCATTGATTTCTAGTTTCTGGTTACGATTACAATTTCTGAAATGATTTCAGACTACGATTTCTGATTTCTAATTCACATATATGATGCGGTGTTCTCACTATTTTTATTTTTTTATTTTTTCTTTATGGATTTTGATTATGTTTTTTCCTTTGTATGCACGCATGTGTTGACAACAAAGTTTCGAAATTTTTCAGTGGATTAGTGTAGTTCTGATGTTAGATTAGTTATGATTTTGTTGAGATGGATGTTTTTATCTTAATTTTCTATTGAGTTGGTCCTTGATGTAGATCATTATTAGGCTGTCATCATAAGAGCATATATGGATTGACTTATTTGAATTTATCTATTGATATAAGTATTTATGAGACTTTTGAGTTTTCGGAGAGCATGTCCATAATCTGTTTTCACTTTCCAGCTTTTATTTCCATAAGTTCTTCACGATAGCTTTTGAAAATAGTTTATAGCTTGTAGACTTTAACATTAGTAATATTATGTGCCACATTCATCAGCAAACTAACCATATGACATGTCATTGCAGGTTCTTCGGGAGCTTGATCGCGCCATTGTCCATTCTTTGTCTCCCAGAACCAGTGTGACACCAGCTATGGCCAAGGATGTCAGTGGATTGGTCAACTTGTATCGTATAACAGGAGATGACTGGGATATGTGGGGAGATGTCAAAGCTCATTTTGATGTGTCGAGGTGGTTAAATTACTGTATTTTACTTTGAAATATTTGTATCTATGTTTCAATTATGTTGATTCTCAATCTGTGATTTGTTGTTCCATCATCCTTTCATGTCAATTAGTTCATTTAATTCTGAATCAGGGATTTTGCAACTTCTAATATGATAGGAGCAAAAAGTTTAATGGGGAACTCATGGCCAGATTTGGACATGCTACCATTTGGATGGCTAACTGATTCTGGTAATAAGGCCATGTTGCTGCTTTTTCTCATTCCTGTATGAATATCATGATTTTATTTATTATTTTACATGAATAATTTTTTAATTAGGAGGAATGCTAATGACACAGTTTCTAACATACTGGCTAAAATTCATAAAGATTCCACTAAAGAGAGTGTGTTGAAAAGTGTGTTAAAAAATGTGTTGTTAGCAATATTCTTTTAATTAGATACAAGAAACTTCTAGCATTTGGAGCATTATCTGCTGATATATTCGTTCTATGAACATGAGGACTATGTTGCTAAACGGTTTGTTTAAAAAACTAAAAAATGCGCACAATCTTATATCCTAGAAATTGGTACAAGCTGTTTGAATTAGACTCATGGGACTATGAATCATGACACTTCATTTTCACCTTTTCCTTTTAAAGGTTCAAATGAAGGTCTACATAGGTATAGTAACCTGAACCTAGAAGAGAAGAAGACACAGGTTTTAGTAAAAGCATAATTGAGTTATTGCTTTCCCTTATATTCATTTGTTAATATGTGTACATGCATTATCAAAAGTAACTGAGGCTTTGTCGCTCTGTTCAATTTGTCCAACTTTAATTTGATTATTTATGTTCTTGTTGACAATAAAAAAAATTGTATTGATATTGATGCAGAGATGTAGAGAATGTATATCAAGATTATCATCAAGGGAAATATCATTTAGTTGCAGTTGACAGAATAAAATTTTGCTTGGACGCTTCTCCTAAACGAAAGCTTACTTCAAAAGAGTTCAAGAGAGGTACATTTTCTCCCTACAGGTGGGATTCAAATCAGGTACGTTGTGTCGTTCTGTGTTTAAGTCGTGTAATGGTGAGATCATCTCTTGTAATCATTTAACCAGTGTATAATTTTGATATTCTTTTTTGCAAATATTTACCACTTTATGGAAACATTGCCCTTATGCAATTTGTTGAGTTTATCTTGGTTTGTCCTTTAGTTTATTATTCATATTAATAATGCTAGCTGGTCATTTATGCAGCTACAATTAATTCTGCTGGTTTTCGCTCTTGGGTTGCAACAGGAAGAACAGGTCGGTTAACAAAAACATCAGATAAAATCTTGAGAGTTCTCTTGATTTTTCTCCAACTTCACCCAAACATCAAAGCAAATTAATTAATCATTGACATTTAAGCACTTTAATGAAATATGAATTGTATAATTGATTAATGGCCAATCTTTCAAAAAACAAATAAATTATGTGTTCTCTTCTGACTTTACAATCACATTTATAGACTTTAACATTTTGTCATTTATTTTTTATTTTACTTATTGAATATATTATTTTTATTTTGTAGATAAATGATGGTGATACCGATGAAGAATTTCAACATTTGGAAGTACAAGAGGAAGAGATAGATGTCGATACTTAAATTTTCTTTGTTTGTTTTTTTTATAGATAAATATTTTTATTTTTGTTATTTTGATTGCCTCCTTTTCTCTAGAATATAAATTAGAGAAATTGAATCAGTATGTACGTCTTATGAATAATAAGAGTTACAATGTCTCATCTATTATGTTTGACCACTATAGGACAATGAACTTTAACTATATATATATATATATATATATATATATATAGTATTACAATAATTTTGTATTATTGCAATTGTTATATTTTTAAATTTATTATAGTATTACAATAATAATGTTTTATTAAAATTATTTTTCTAAAATACAATAATTTACAATACTATTTTTTAAAAAAAAAATATTTTATTTTTTGCAATGGTTATAAAGCGTTGCTGTCCCATAATTAAAAAAAATGCCTACCAGAACGATTTTAACTTGGCAACATTGTAAAACCGTTGTCATTGTAAATTTGAAAAATCATTCTGTAAGAGGTAGCTACAAATACGGTTTTCACAAAACGTTGTTGTTTCGAAAGAAAACCATTGCGGACAAAAAACTGTTCTCGTAGATTACGGCAACGGTTTTCTAGCATTAAATGATGGTTTTTAAGCGTTGCAGTAGAGCAAAAATATTGTAGTGGATATTACAACATTTGTTGTGATGTATATAACATAATGAAGTGACACCCATAAAATTTTGCAAAAAAGGTGATCTCAAGGAGTCTAATATAAATATTTGTTGTCATGAAATACTTTTTGAACGTATATAGAAAGAATTGGAAACTTTTGGCATTTGGTTGTTGTTTTACCATCTAAACTTTATTGATTTATCCTAAAAATAATGATTATATATTGCTTATTTTGATATTAAAAATAACTTAGATTTTATTTTAATAAATTGATTTGGATATATTTTAAATTATTATAAGTTGATAAATGTTTGTGAAGAAAAATTATAGAAAATCTTAATATTTTTATTAATATTTAATTTCTTATTGTACTATTTATTTGGATTTCCTATGATGCATATTTAAACATGAATCCAAAATTTATCAAATAGAAATTATGATTCATGTGTTAGTTATACAATAACTAAGAATAAATTATTTCTTTAATAGAATTGAAATAAATTCTAAGATGTTATAATATAATTGTAAATGTGGAGTATATGATTTATATATGTTTGACACACCTTATAAAATTAAAGTTTATTAAAGTAAGGTGAAAATTTCCATTGGATAGTCGCCTGATTGATTTTTGGGCTACTGTCAAATTCATGACGTTAAACAAGCGCTTTGTAGGAGACAACATGCATTAACATATATTATTATAAAGTCACTTTTACTTTCTTTCATTTCTTCATTCATTTTGTGTCTATTTGAATATTCTTCATTGAGGACCATGCTTTATGCTAATGTTGAGGGAGAAAATATATGTTTACGCTTAACCTCTTGTAGTGCTTGTGATGGCTTCTTTTCTAGCTTGTTTTTCTTGAATTTACGTGTTTGAAGTTTATTCTATATTGCCACTATTGTATTTGATTATTGAGCAAGGCCATGTTGTTAGGACTAGATGAAACTTTGAGACTATGTTTGCTAGGATAAAGATGTTTCTTAGTTTTGACACAAGAATTTCCTGTTGTGAACAAGTTTATGTGTCTTGAGATGGACCATAATTAAAACAGTTAAGTCTTATATGAAGGAAACTAAATTCTTAACATAGAACAATTAAGGAATAAAAACTTCATGAACTAAGGGACAATAACAAAAAGAAGAAGGAATTGACAACTTAGTCAAAAGAATTAAAAGTATAATACAATACCATCTCACTGATTAGCTTAGGGGTTACTCACACTAGCAGTCAGGTGAAAAGTAAGGTAAAGTATTTTTTTCATTGAGTAGTTTGGAGATTACTTGTACGAACAATCAAGCTAAAGGTAGAATAATATCAAATTAAAAAATAAAAAGAAAAAAATGGCGTGAATAAAAAGGTTGAGTTGTGTAGTTAAATAAAATAAAAAATCTATGGTACTTGAGAAAAACAAACTTCAATGTTCTATGATAAGGATGAAAATTTATGAATGACAATGATTAAATTGATTGATTGAAGAATGTCTCAAGGCATAAAATGCTTATAAGCAATAAAGTTAACCTCACACTTTGAACTCTAAAAATTAATTTTACTTAATTGACATAGTGCAGAGGGTGCTTGATTTAGTCTTATACAATACACTAGTATTCTTGCTCAAATTGGAAATTTTAATTATGGTGTTTAGGTGAATTTCATTTATGTTATTTGTTTGTTTCTCTTTGCATCACTCGGAAATTTTAATTATGATGTTTAGGTGAATTTCATTTATGTTATTTGTTTGTTTCTCTTTGCATCACTCGGGACCGACCAAAGTTAAGTGTGAGAAAATGATAAACTCATAATTTTGTAGAATTTTAAGAGTGTATTCACCATTTATTTGATCTTATTTTATAATTTTGGTTGTTATTTATCTTTGTTTATTTATCACTTTTACAGAATTAATTATGAATTAAAAAATAATATAAATTGATGAAATTTTATAATTTTCAAATGTAAAATATACAAGACCCAAGTGTAACATTTCAACCATGTATAATTAAAATAATATATAATAATTTATATTTATATTATAATATAAACATAAATATAATTTATATATTATAATATAAATATATATATATGAAGAATTTTCCGTAGGTTTAAAAGATTAAATAGATTGGGTATAAAAATAGAATCACAAGTTGTGTTGTTACTATTATCATGTATAAGATAAATAATATGGAGAAAAACAAATGATGAGGGCCCAATTAAAAAACAATACAAGGGCTTAGTTTGTTGGGGATTAAAAAAAAAGGGGGTCACCTAATAAGAGAAGATGATAAATAGGAGAAAAAGGGAGTGGCACATCACATAAAAACAAATTAAGATTCAGTGCGGCATATATGTATGGAAGAGGCTTATCCTACCCGTAAAAAATACGCTGATTTATTGGATTTTATGGGCAAAGTGTCTTAAATTTTGAAGTTAAAATTTTATTTTTATGGGTTTTATTTTTCCTTTTAATTTGATGAACATCATTATTCTTGCTTTGATTTTTTTTATAGTAAGTAGTTAAATTCTCTGCTAGAGTCTTTGGTGAATCTTGTAACGGAGATATCTTTTACTATGTCTTAGTTATTTATTTTAATTTTTATTGTTGAATTAAATTTTCCTATTGCTCTAATAATGTGTTAGGATTGATCAGCCTTTGCATATTTTTAATCAATTAATTGTTAGCGTTGCAATTAATTGGTTGACCTATAGGATAATTGAGACTATAAATTATTGCATGACCAAACTTAATTTTAATCTTTCAATTATTCAACATTTTTATATTATATGCTTTTTTTGAATTTAAACTCTTTGAATGACCAAACAAAGAGTTAATTTAGGGAGAAAAAAAAAGAGTTAATCCCGAAAAACCAATTACAAGTGAAGTTGTGACCCTAAACGTCTCTCTATTGATCTTCAACTTTACGCTTTTATTCTTAATTATTTTTTATTTGCGATTTAGTACAGTAATCAATTCAACCATTATTGTTAATATAAATAATAAATAATATTAATTAATTTAGTACTGCTAATTAATTTTTATGGATACGATAATCTATTATACTGTGATAAAGTACAGTTAATCCAAGTGTGTTTTTAATGCAACCTCTGTCTATGTCTATTTATCCATATCACAATAACTCAATAAATCTGTAATGTAAAATGAACGCAAATTTAAAAAAAAAAAAATTAAACAAAGTATATGATCTCTTACATTACTATTGAAGTTTTCTAAATGTGCTAAGTAAATGCAGTAATTATATTTAATTAGGAAACTCATGGAGCTTTCTCTAAATGAAAACGTTTGAGTAGGCATAACATTACAACTCTCAAGTTAGAGGTGGAATTGCATTTTTTTAGCATGTTTTGTTCTCCCATATTTTTGTTATTTTGTTTTTAATTTGTTTTATTTTTTCCCGTTTATTTGTTATTTTCTCTCTTTTTATCAATAAGTTTTTTCTTTTGTTGCTTAATATATATAAGTATATGTATATGTGTAATTCATCAAACATTAGAGGATGCTATACACTTTTTAAAGCTTTATTTTTCATAAGTTATTAGTAGAAAATTATTTCATTTAATTTTTACGCAGTTTGATAATATATCGTCGTATAATGAGTTTAAAAATACAGAACTTATTACTGTATTTATTAAATAATGTGACAATGCATCAATGTACACATATAGTTAAAATGTTAATCGTGCTTATAAATTATTTTCAAAAAATCATTTCTATTTTAACATAATATTTTAGAAGATATAGTTTAAACAAATCGATTTTTTTGATAGTGAGATAAAATCGTTTATGAAGTATTTATATAATTGTTTGAGAATTGCTTGGTTGGTGTATATGGCAGTGAACAAACCGTAGCCGCCTCTCTCAAAAAAGAAAATTTAGATTCTCTTTTTCTTCTTTTAGGATAGGACTTTTTTTAACGTTGAATCACCATTTTCTAGTTTATTTTATTTTATTTAAATAAGTAGTTTTTACATAAATTTAGTTTTTTTTATGTATTTTTTATTACAATTTTATCATTGGAGTGCGACGCTTTTAGATTTTCTCATTTTGATGCAACACTTTTTTCTATTTTGGTGCGATATTTATTTTAGTTCAGATTACAAAGTAGCTTTGATCGATTACATATTTCAGCTAACGATTTTGGCGTCGGCAACGATTTGGAGCCATAGGTATTTTGGACACTTGAATTTTGTCATATTTATAGACATATTGCCGTTTGGTTCTATGTTGCTATTTTATGCTATTAACTTGAGTTTGTTCGCATATTTCATTTTTTTTTTAGTAAATTTATATTTGTATTGCATCGATATATTATACAATTTGAATCAACGAATATCGTTTCTTTTAGTAAAAATAAGTTTGTTTGGTTGCAAGGGTGTATAGTGGAAAGTGGAAAATATTTTAAAAAAAATTGTATTTGGTTCAATTTTTAAGATGAAATGAAATGAAAATAAAATCCCTCTAGATTTTGATCTCCTTTATTTTGAGAAACTTGGAAGGAAGGGAAAGGGTCAAAATAACTTTTGAATTATTTAAAATTTATCTCCTATCTTTAAATTAAACATGCAATAGATTAAAATTATTCTCCTCACACAGCTCATTTCGTTGAACTAAACATATCTTTATTTCTCTTGTCTTTCCTCTATCAAAATTATTTCCCTCTATTGAACCAAACAAATCCTTAGGTATCTTATGAAATCCATTTTCATGCCAATAAAGTTTTAAAATATCCACTTCACTCAAGGTTCTCAATGACAAGTTATGTATTGTTTACAAATGACTTTCCGAGTGGGGAATCCCAAGTTACTCTTACAATATATTTTTGCCTACTTTGTTGAAACCTTTTGCCATGTCATGAGGCAGGCCAGCCAGGATTTAGGTAACTTACCGGCAAAGTTACCGTAGCCTAGAAATTTTAGGTTTAGTGCCTTCATTCATTCATGGTTTTCAACTTTCAAGTCCAATCCATTCCCCTAATCTCCGTCACTGTATTCCAAACAAATTTCTTAGCGGGCAGCGTGCAAGGTAAGAAACCATACCATGTTTTATAATAATTGTCTTAAACTCTTAGGTAATCACAATTTTAGGGTCTTTTTTACGAGTTCAATGATTATGCTCATTCACCACTACTCAACCATAACTTATTATCTTGTCTTCTAATCATATTTTGTAATTATTTTTTAAAAATAACTAACAAAAAATCTGTGCTGACGCATCATTGATATTTTATATGGACATTGTTTAGATATTAAATAAAAAATTTCATTTTATTTATAATGATAAATGTATCATATTCTTTTTTATTGATTTACATATATAATAATAGTGATTAAAAAAGTAGTATAAAAGGTTGTGCAAAAAATTTGAATAAAATAAATATTGATTTTTTTTTTTAGTTATTTTTTTTATAAGATAGTTATTTATTTCTTACTAAGGTAGTTATATTTGTTTGTCAAAATAAAATGTAGTTATATTTTTTAAAAAAAATTATTTGTTTATTCTCAAATAAGAATGTGACAAAAAATTAAATAAGGATATATTTGTATTTTTTATAGTTCTTTTTTATATATATATTTTAGTAATTACACTGATGTTGCATTTC
>JBBPBO010000003.1:53162283-53230990 GCA_037974295.1 Cicer cuneatum
TTTAAAACAAAAAAAAACCTAATTTTAAAAAAAATTGATTTTTTAAAGTAAAAAAAATTAAATTTTTTTATATTTATGACTTTTTAGATTATTAAAGTCATAATATTTAATTTTAAATTTACGTCTTTATAATTTTTCATATCACCATATATACATTATTTAAAATAGTTGTCATATCACCAAAATGAAATTCAAATTAAAAAGAAGGACCAATTGTAAAAAATTTGAAAATGGATAAACTAAAATTATGAGAAAAAATAGAAGAATTAAAATTGCAGGTTTGATATAATAGAGGAACAAAATTGCATTTTAATTAATTTATTTTTTTCAATGATACAATTTAAATAATACAATATACACTATTTTTAAATTATTATTCTTTATTTTTTATAGATTATAATAAAAAATACATTAATAATTAATATTAATAGAATGAAATCACCATTTTATTTCATTCTTTTAAATATTTATTTATTTAATTTATATAAAATCATATAACTCGATACATATTTTGGAAGAAATGGAGTATATATTTATATTAATATGCGCCCTCCTTTATTTTTTTCGGGTCAATCAATTTGTCAGGTTTCTCTAGCTAGCATCTTTTGCAGAAGGACCCAGCTACAACAAAGTTCGTGAATTCAATCACTGTTTCATGCCTTGACTGTTGACTAATTAATATTATTAATTAAAATGTACTGTCTTTTTGTTTTTAATTATAAATAAAAATAAATTAATAAAAATTAATATATTTAATATAAATTTTAGATGCAATATATTTATTTATTTTTATTAATTTTTATTTATAAATAAAAACAAAGAGAGTAAAAAAAATACTACTCTTAACCATTAAAGAGTACCACTGTAAATTTAAATAAAATAAAGCAATTAGTAAAGTTTATTGAAAACTATCGAGTGTGCATATTTTATTGAAAAATAAGCTTTATTTAGTAACGTTTCTTTTTAATTATAGCTTTTGTTGATATATTTCGTTATTATTTATTTGGGGGCTTTTAAAGTTGAATTAAAAAATATTAGTTTTTTATTAAAACATAATACTATTAGTTATTTATTAAAAAAGAGATAGGTGGAATAAAAAAATAGTTAAAACAAAAACTAAAAAAAATAATAGAAGAAATAATAAATAAAATAAAGTTATTATTAGAAAAAGATAATTAATGCTTTGTTGATATTAGTTTCATTCCTTTTTTTTTTCTACAAAAAAAGTGACAAGTATCATTAATAAATTTACATACACAAAGTTTAGATTCTGAATTCAAACTTGAATTACCAAATATAACAACATTGACATCAGTTGAACTAGATTTATATATATACAATTTTTATAAGCATATTGTGTAATTACATATAATTTTCATATATTTTAAGCAAAATATATAGTACAATTAATGATTCTATTTTATCAATAAACATACATAAATATCTTTTTTAATATATGTATATAGTTATTATTTTTTGATATTCTAAGATATTTAATGATATTAATTAAATGTTTATTTAATAGATATATCTTTATTTTTAAACTATAATTTTAGTTCGTAAAAATATAAGTGAAGTGGTTTTCGTTGTTGATTAAGAAAAAAATCTAAATTAGCATTTAAATAATTAAAATGATTTGAAATCAATTTAATTTTTTATGTTATAACGGTTGTAACTATTCTGATAAAAAAAGATAATTTTTAAATACTTTTATGATAAATTACTTTTAAAAATTATTATAATAAGTCGATGATTAATTTAGATTTTTTATTAAATCAAAAATTAAAATAATAATATTTTATATTTTTAAATACTAAAATTGTTGTTCACTTTTTTTTTTCAATTCAAAAGAAGGCAGCAAAAAATTTAGGAGGGAAGTGAGTAAGAGTTTTTCCAAGTACTAAAGTATAATTGATTGATGATGAAAGGTCTGATTTATTGCCTGTTTTTGCGTATGTTTTTTTCTTCTGAAAAGTTACTGATGAGTAGTTAGTTCGGGTTTTAATGGTGAGTTCTGAGAGTGGCAGTGATCTTTCTCTCCTTCTTGGAGCTAGAAAGCTGCTAGATAGGTTTTCCACTTTCCATATATTTGAATTTGACTGCAACTTTTACTGCCATTTTTCGTCTATTATAAATTAATGGTGTGTAATTAGTTACTGTGTATTGATGTTGACTCGTTTCCAAACTAATTGGTTCAACTCACATGTCTCGTCGTTTTCTCTCCTTAGTTAACTTCTTCATAATCTCCCATTATTAATTTCCCATTAAAGACAGTTAGTTAGTTAATTAATATACATTATAATTTGTAATTTTAATTTATAATAGAAAAGTAGTTCACTCGTTATATAGTGAAATATATATATTAAATTGATCGAACTTCAAAATCAAACATCATATATTATTTCTTTTGTTTGTGTTTTGTATCTTTTGAATTGGATTGCTTTTCTAATAAAATTCATGCTAATTAACCAACTAAACTCTTAGCAACAAATTTTGGATTTCCAATGGGTTGAAGTCACAATTTGAGTTATGTGACATGATCTATATCTAACGACTTAAATCTGGTGAATTATAGTGACCAAATAAATTATTGTTTCCATGCCTTTTGAAATTAGGCAATCTCCCAACATTTTATTTCCTTTTTTTCCACTACACCAAATTTGTGACAATTAACTAATGGCCTAATTTTACCATTTAGTTTTGGCCTTTTACTAAGAATGCCTTCCTTTTTGGCTATCCGTGTTACTTATCTATTCAGGGTTGAAAATGGAATGAGAATTATGTCTAGTTCATTACATGTGACTAAGATGCAATGTAATTTATTGAAGGCTTGTTTCAAAGATTTAGAGACGTATGAATCAACTTTAGGGTACAAGAGTCAAGAGGTGATTAATTGTACGAGACAAAGTAACCAAAACTTTCTACCAATGGATCACCAAACTTATTATCACTATATTACATATTACATATGTTTAATTTAGTTGTAGTTTTAGTTTCATATTTTTACTAATTTACAAAATTGGTCTCTTAATTTTAATTAAAAAATAACGACGTAACACATTTAAAATAATATGACATATAATACGATAATGTATAATAATTAATACTCATGAAATCAGAATAAAACACCATAAAAACTTATTTTTGAATTTTTTTATATTTTTAATTTAATTAATGATATATAAATAATTAATACATTTAAATGATTCTATATCATGAAATTGTATGTTACATCATTTAAATGTTCATAAATATATAAAACATAATACACTTTTTAAATGTATTGATTATTAAACTTCCATTTATATCTCACATTTAATGTAAGTTTTATTTTGTCTAGAAATAATCTTTCCTATGAAAGTGATTTTTATTATTTATTGTTAAGGATATTTTTAGAGAGGAAAAAGTTAGTATTAAGTATTAACTTATTTGAATATATTCTTTAGGGGAAATGCTTAATGTCACGAAATTTATTTTATGAAAAGTTAATGAAGTGGCAGCAGAATAAAAATTGAAATAACTATCTTTTTTCTTCTCTCAGTACTATCGAATATGAAAACACAAATACAGAAAACCACAGTTCTCCCATTTCACAAGACTCAAATCCAACAAAATTTAGGGTATATTTAATTCTCTTTCCAAAAATTATTTTTTAATTTTTAAAAATTTAAAAATAGAAAAATCTATTTGATTAATTATTTTATAAATAACACTTTTGAAAATTAATTTTTGTTTTCTGATTTTAGAGACTAAAAAAGCAGAATAGTTAAAAGCAATTTTACTTTTTAATTTCTAGTTTTTAAAATGAAAGAAAAAAGGCGGCCATTGTTACATTTCATTAATGGAAAATAAGTGTATGTTTTAATTTTTTTTATCTCATCTTAGTTATACATTCCTTCAATACTTGATGTACATAAGATATACAAACATGTGAGTTTTTTTTTTTTTAACTTGGCATGCATTGAGATTTGAAACAAAAAAATTTCCAACAAACATTTTATTTCACACGATGTTTTTCTAGTTTATTTGTTTTTATCGATTTCTAAACATTTTTAAATTGATTTTTCACTAAATTATTTCATATTATTTAGACATAATTCAAAAATATAATTAATTTAATTAAATTTAAAAATATATTTTAATGTGCGACAATTTACTAAGATATTTTCATTGAATTTATTTGGAAATCAATTGCATGCCTAAGAGCTTAATAAATAAATTATATTCAAGTGATTTTTTTTCTTAACTCTTACCGTCAGAATTTTATGAAACATGGGTACAGTTATGACGATACCCGTATTGTCACGACTACGGATGCATATTATAGTATTTTAAAAGATTTATGAATTTTTATATAATTTAAATAAAAGAGTTAAAATTTTCAATTTATAATATAATATCACAATAAAAATTTAAAATGTCATAAATTGTATTTGGTTATATCAGCTGACCAATTAGACGTCTATCCGATGTAGGGTCTGGTAGGAAAGAACCTTCGTATTTGGAAAATTTCTTGTTTTTCTGCATAGGAACAGAAGTTAGTTTGGAAGTCAAAAGACCAGCTTCATGTAGGATATCTAGAGTGTATTTGAATTGTGATATGTGTAGGCAAACCTTGGAATGAGCTACTTCAAGTCCCAAAAAATATTTCAAGTGTCCTTAGTCCTTGATTTTGAATGTCTTATTAAGGAAATCTTTAATAAATTGAATTTCAGCAATGTCATTACATGAAACAATAACATCGTCAACGTAGATCGATAAGGCTGTGAATTTATCAGTAGAAAATTTGGTAAAAAGTGAATGATCAGAGGCAGATTGTGAATATCCTATAGAATGTAATGCAGTGGAAAATTTTGCAAACCATTGACGACCAGATTGTTTTAAGCCACACAAGGATTTTAAAAGTTTGCAAACATGTGTTGGATTATCAATAGAAATGCCATGTGGTAATTGCATGTAAACCTTTTCTTCTAAATTACCGTGTAAAAATGCATTATGCACATCTAGTTGATAAATATGCCAATTTTGAGAAGAAGCAATAGATAAAAGTAATCTTACATTTGTGAGTTTAGCGATAAGGGAATACGTGTCAAAAAAATATATACCTTCAACTTGGGTAAAAATCTTAGCAACTAATCTAGCTTTATACCGCTTATTGTACCATCAACTATATACTTTACCTTATAGACCTATTTACATCCTATTGGTTTCTTACCAAGAGGGAGATGAGTCAAAATCCAAGTATTATTTTAGGTGAGAGCTTGAATTTTAGAATCCATAGCTTGAACCCAACAAGGATGTTTGATCGCATGCTTATAAGTGTGTGGTTCTTGAACATAAGAAATAGCAGAAACAAAAGAAAACTGCGCAGGTGATAAATTGTTAAAGACAAAATAGATGAAATCGAATATAAAGAATTCGATGAAGAATCAGCCATAACCATATTGCATTGAAAATCCTGCAAATATGCGAGTTGTTGCCTTAGTCTAGAGGACCTTCTTAAGGTAGGTGTAGAGCTGTTAGTAGAATCGATAAGAATATCTGTGTGGTTATCAAAATGTGAATTAAGAGGTATATTAGAAACATGTCTGATATCATCTACAATGTAAATAGGATCATTAAAGAGAAGTGTAGTATAATCAATGACATCATTAGGAATACAATGCACATTAACATAATCAATGGAAGTATAAAGAAATATATGCTCATAGAAAATAACATTTCGTGAAGTAAAAATATCACGCGTATGAAGGTCAAATAAAACACAACCTTTTGTCTCTGGTTTAAGTACAAGAAATATACATTTGCAAGCTCTAGGATCCTATATGGTTTTATAATTTAATATAATTGAAGCAAAAGAAAGATACCGAACAATTTTAAGTCATTAAAAGTAGGTGCCATGTTATGTTATAAAGCATATCATAAGATGTCTTATTTTGTAAGACATGTGTAAGTAATTTGTTGATAATAAAAGTCGAATGACAAAGAGTAAAAGACCAAAAATATTTGGGAAGTTTGGAATGAAAAAGTAAAGTTCTAATGACATTTAATAGATGTCTGTGTTGTCTCTCAACAATGGAATTTTGTTGAGCTGTTTCCACACATGAAGTTTGAAGTAAAATAACTAAATCAGAATAAAAAGTAGGTATATTAAACTCAACGCCATTATCATTTCTAATAGTTTTAATTTTAGTTGAAAATTGGGTGGAAACAAAGGTGATAAAGTGCTGGAATTTAGATCTAGTGTATGATTAAGCTTTCATAAGGAAAACCCAAGTGAATCTTGTGTGGTCATCAGCAATGGTAAAAAAAAAATTTATATCCATCTATTGAAATGTCAACATGTATTAAATCAAAAGCATGTAAAGAAATGCTAAAACTTAAAGGAAAAAGGAAGTCTATAAAATTTGCCAAAATGACAAGCATCACAAATCAGTTTTTTATTGATGGAAATATATGGAAACAGTTTACATATATTGTGTAAAACAAATAGAGGGGTGACCTAACCTATAATGCCATATATCAAAAGAATTATAATTCATATTATATACATGTTTATTACAAGAAATAGAACCATGTGAAGCAGAATCATCATAGACAAAACAAGGGTTTTTTTTAGAACATAGAGGTTATTATGATGCTCTAGAGGCCCAATCATCTTCTGGGTATGTGAATTCTAAATAACATAAGAGTTTTTACTAAAGATTAACCTACAATTCATGTCATGAGTCAATTTAGAGGTTGAAATCAAACTGAATTTAAGTTGAGGTATAAAGAGAACATTGTGTAAAGATAAGGATTTATCAAAGATAATGGAGCCAAATAAATGTGCAAAGATATGATTACCATTAGGAAAAGTAAGGTAAATAGGTTTGATCCTTTCGATTGTAGAAAAACATTGAATGAAAGGACAAACGTGATCAGAAGAACCTGAATCCAATATCCAAAAAGAGACGTTTAAAGAAGCAGAACCTGTATTAGAGACACTTGAAATTATAAGATTAATGGAATCATTGGCTGACTTCCAATTACCGTGCGTAGAATCTTGCTTTGAAGAATGAATGAGGTTGATGAGAAGCTTAAAATCTTACTTGGACAACTGAGTGGAAGGGTCATCTAGAGTTGAAATTGCAGAATGAACCTTCTTGTTATTATTAACAGAATTATAATTTGAAGTAGATGGTTTATGTGATTGGTAATCTGGGGGGAAACCATGCTTGAAGTAACAATTTTCCACGATGTGATTTGTTTTCTGACAATTAGTGCAAAACATTTGATTTTTCGATTGGCCTCATCCTCTACCACGACTAGGTTGGGGTAGGCATTGTCCACCAAAACTAGGGTTTCCATAATTGATATGAAAGGCAATATTATCGGGCGGAGTAGGGTTGGTATTCGATTCTTGTTGAACAACCGTAGAATATACCTTGCTAATGGAAGAGATAGGGTCTATGAGAAGAATTTGTGTGCGCACATTCACGTAATTGTCATTCATACCCTTGAGGAAACACGTAACATATTCTTGTTGTTTGAAGGTGTTGACAGTTGTGCTAAGTTTACATTTGTAGGGAGTCGAACAAATAGAAGAAAGGGTAGAATAGAGATCTTCAAGCTCATCCCATAAGATTTTCAGGTATGTGAAGAATGTTGAAAGATTGCGATCTCCTTTCTTGATGGAGTGGAGATCGCAAAGAAGATCAGAGATACGAAAGTGGTTACCTTTGGTGAATCTTTCGCTCAAATCACACAAAAGATCGTAAGCGGTGTCGATGCAGATAGTACTCTGAGAAACATGAGAAGATAAGGTTCTAGTAATCCAAGAAATTACCACGTTGGCACGATTCCATAACTCAAAATCAGGATGAGTTGACGTTGGTTGAGGAAGAGATCCATTGATGAGTTGAATCTTATTTTTGGATGATAAAGCACGTTTCATGGCCTTGCTCCAATAGTTATAGTTATTGTCGTTTAAGGGTGGTGCGACAAGAACGGCGCCAAGGTTCTTGCTGGGATGAAGATAATAAGGGCTACGAGGGTTGAGGGAAAGATCTTTTACGGAGATTGCAGAAAAATCATTTTGTGGTTCAGAATCGAAAGAAGAATCAGAGTTATCATTAGACATGATGAAAGGGAAAATCTTGAAGAAGCAAAATGATGAGGAAAATGAATTTTGGGTTTGAGAAGAAAATTTGGAAGGATTCTGGGTTTGAGATCTCAGAAAGAAAATGAGGAAGAATTATGGTTTTGAGAAATGAAGCAGAAGCAAGAATTATTAAAATTTGATACCATATTACTTGGTAATTGAAGAGGAACATTTACTGAATAATCTCATCTCTTATTTACTGAAAATATATTGTTATGAATTACAAAGACTGAGTTCTTATATATAAAGAAAACTCAAAAGCTAATTACATAGAAAAGAGATAATGTAGTTTAGATATCTAACTAGCTAAATAGAAAGTGAAACAAACTAAACTAAGACTAAGTCAAAGTATAATACAACTATATATCAATAATTTATCAAATACTGAAATGAGACAAAATATGATAAATATATCATATCATGCTTTTTATCTTATTTATCAAACAAACTTTTAATGTTCAAAAGATCACGGTTGGAATCAATATGTGTGCTTTTCTTTCTTTTTTGTGTAAGAAATCGTGTTGTTTTGCTTGATACGGAAAATGTGGAAATTATCAAAAAATTTACCCGAGTTAGTTTTGTTGGAACCAAGTTGGTTCTAAGTACTTAGGATTTTGATGTTTACAAAAGCACTCCATGTAATCTTATTTTGTACTTTGAATGCCACCAGAAGATGAAGTTTCTAGAGGCAGAAGATGAGTTACTAGAGGATAAAAACAGACCAGAGGATACACCTCCAGAAGGCACCAGAAAACACTACCAGAGGATATCTTTCTTGGCCCAGATCAGAAGAAAACAAAGTCAGAAGGAGACCTAGACCAGCCCAGAAGAAAGCCTGCCAGAGGGAGACTTGTTCCAGACCAGAAGGAATCAAATGTCAGACTTAGTCCAGAAGTTATTCTGACCAGAAGATGGCCTGGCAGTGAAATGATAAACAATCCAGACTTGATCCAGACTCAATCAGAGGATAAATTTATGGGTCCAGAACAAGAGATTCAATCCAGATTTGACCCAGACCAGAAGATAGCATGGTTCAGGGTATGAAACTAAGTCCAGACTAGAAGAAATGATTTCCAGAATTGATCCAGACCTGATCCAGAATCAAAGGTAAAAGTCCAGATTTAAATATCCTTTGTCCAGAGTTAATTTCAGTTCAATCCAGACCAAGTCCAGAATTGGTCCAGATCAGAGGGAAGATATTCAGATCAATAGTTCAGATTTAAGTATATGGCCCCGTGTTGGCCGAGATCAGAAGATCAGACCATGGCCCAGTGTTGGCCGAAATCAGAAGGTCAGAATGTGTGGTCTAGCATTGGCTGAGATAAGAGGATCACATCAGATCAGTTTGCAAGTCCAAGTTGGCCGAGATCAGAAGATCAGAAGATCAGAGAGTGTGGTCCAGGGTTCGCCGAAATCAGAGGATCTCAGCAGATCACTTAGTATGGTCCAGATGTGGACTAGCGCAGAAGATCAAACGGTCCAGATTTTATCATGATGATTAACGGTGGAGATTTAATTAAAATTGATCAAAGTATTAAAAGGGATTTGTTACAAAAATAAAGTGAAGTCGTTTGGGAGTTCAGGAGCTGTTGGCGGGAAGAAACTAAAGACAGGATTGGCCAGTTATTTTTGAAAGCAAATCTGAAGCTTAAATAGATATGTTTTTTATTTAAGTGAAGCCCGATTGGTCAAGATATTTTTGCAAGAGAATCCAGCAAGATACAGCTCGAAATTAAGCTTGGAAGAGACCCTAATCTGCATCTATAAAATGAGGCTCAAGGCAGAATACTTAGCATCGAAAATCACAAAAGAGTCATACACTTCCAAAAGCAAACACTCAAGTTTTCAGTGAGGTTAATTGTGAGTTCCAGCTTTCCAGAAGCAAGCACTCGTGCTATTTTCTTTCCCTTGTGTTAGATCTAAGTTGTTGAAGTAGAGTCTACAATCTGAGGGAGTCAGAAGGGGTAGCAGATTGATTACTTGGCAATTAGATTCAAGGTGTTGTAATTCCTTCTACAATCTGGGGTTGTCAGATTGGTAGGAGAAGACTTGACTTAAGAAGTCAAGGTGCTGTATTCCTCAAATGTCTAGGATTGTTAGACTGTTTGAGAAGACTGACTTGGAGGGTTAGTGGTACTATTGTAATTCAAGGTTTTGAATTAGTGAAATCCTTCAAGGTGAAGGGACTGGACGTAGTCTCGTTAACGGTGAACCAGTATAAAATTCTGTGTTTTTATTTTTACTTTATATCCGCTGCTAACTCTGTTTTATTCATACATCAAGGTTTGTTTTAAAACTGCAAAAACAGAAAAAGTATTCAAGTTAGTCAAACACAATTCAACCCCCCTTCTCGTGTTTGCACCTTCAGCTGTGGGGTGGTTCCATGTGATTGGTGGTTCGTCTTATCCGTACGAGGATTTAACTTATGTGTAGTGTCTGTGATAGGCTACACTTTAAGTAAATCGTGCTAGTTTGTGATGCGACTGCACCTCGGTAATTAGGTGTAGTGGGCAACACAAGTGGCGTCACCGAACAATTGTTGATGCCAATACTTTTTTATTGAAATTTTTGGGATACACTCCCTAAGAGACTTTCCATAGCACACACCCAATTATTGAACCACTTCACTTAAATGCAACATACTTCCTAAATATAAGATTCATTTTATTAATTCACAAAAATAAAAATAAAAAATAGTTTTTTAAT
Organism: Cicer cuneatum; assembly: GCA_037974295.1. Taxonomy (NCBI): domain Eukaryota; kingdom Viridiplantae; phylum Streptophyta; class Magnoliopsida; order Fabales; family Fabaceae; genus Cicer; species Cicer cuneatum. Next base: position 53,173,133 of record JBBPBO010000003.1, read on the forward strand.
TAAATGTATCAACAATATACATTTTTTCTTTAAAATTATTTTTCAATTATTAAGAGAGAAAATTGAATGATCTTTTAATTATTTTATTTAATTAAATGTATTTTTGAAAAAAATAATTAATGCATTTTATAATTTAAAAAAAACTTATAAAAAGGGATAATTTTTTTACAAGAGAGTTTTTATATAGAGACCAACGTTTTACTGCACAGGCTCAAGCCTTCTATGTTTTTTCTTTTTTTTGCATACTTATTATATTATAATATGATGTCTTTCCAACCCATTCATAAATCATCCATCCCACCATTTCAGGCTTGTATTTTGTTTCGTTTCACTTATACTTCATCGCAACCACACATTAGTTTTATTAACTTAACGTTTTTTTTTTGGACTTAAAACTAAATAAGATTGAAGATAAATTCTTAACTGATTTTTTGGTGGCATATATTGAAAAGGGATTTTTATGACAGGCTTGAAAAAGGAATTGTTTGAGAGTTTAGTGTAGATTCTATTATGTGTAATTTAATTTTGCGATATGCAAGAGTCAGAGAGACATTCTATATTTTGATACATGGTTAATGTAATTAAATTCTGAAATATTTAAATATGAATTTTCTTTAAGAAATTAGATAAATATTTGTTTTTAGATAAACAAAGGTTGCTGCGGTTAGTTTATTTTGAGAAGAATTTGTTAGTATGATCAAATTTTTGACCTCATCGAGTGAATAAATAAATTGTTCCTTCAAATTGTAACCGTAGTTAAATTAATTACATAATTTTACAAATTAACAAATACATCTTTAAAATTGTAAAATAATAATTAAAATAGTTCAAATTTAAATTTTTTTCGTTAGAGATTGCATACGATATGACATGTTAATTAAATATTTGATTCATTTATGTTGATCTCATATCAACGTCATCACGACGTTGACTAATTTTTCAATTAATTTTATATTTTTTGTAGAATAATTTATCTATGCACAATTATAATTATTTACAAATATATTTTTGAGATAATAAAATTTCATCAGAAAATTTATTCTTGGGAATATGATATTGATGTGATATCATCATTGATAAGCCACATATTCAATTACAATGTCAACATCAAAATATCTAAATCTTAAAGTTTATATATAGACTATTTTGATTGATACTTTGCAATTTCAAAGATATATTTGTCAATTCACAAATTTAAGGATTAATTTAACCTAGGGGCGGATCATTGTAGGGAAAGGGGGGCCACGGCCACAAAAAAAAAAAGTAAAATTACTAAACTGCCCTTAATAAAATTAGAAATTTACAGTTATACCAAAACCCTAATTTTCTCCTCTCTCTCACTCGCAACACACAGCCTGTTCATCGTCATCGCGCCCGCAACACTGCAATAGACAGCATGACCTGGCCTCCGCCTCCCTCGCCTCGCCAGTGGCAGTCGCCACCTCGTCGCGCCGTCGGCCCGTCGCCTCGCCTTCGCGTGGACCGCGTCGCGTCGCGCCGTCGCCTCGCCTTCGCGTGGACCGCGTCGCGTCGCGCCGTCGCCTCGCCTCTGGTATCACCGTATCAGTTACCTTCCTTCAGCCTTCAAGTTTGTTTCCAGACTACACATGATCAGAATGTGTTCAGTTTTTATCCCAATGATAGGTTTTGTCACGGTTTTGAGGAAGTACTTGCACGCTATAGACAGATTGTTCCACTCTTGAAACTGTCAGGTTTGTTTTACAACATTCTCTATCAATTTCAGAATTATGGTTATATATTTGAATTTTTTGTCAAATAAGCTTACCATAGTTATTATACATAGAGAAACAGTTGCATTACGATTTCCTGTTTATGGCTCAAAGCATATCACGAGTTTGAAATTTTAAATGCCTCTAAACCTAGCGTCTGTTGAGACCGAATCCCTATTAAGAACAAGGGTTGAGGTTGAGCTACTGGTTCTAGACCTGCTTGGTGCTATGCTAACTCTATACTTGACAAAAAAATTGGTTTACCAAAGCTCCTTCTAAGGTTAACGCTTTTGTTTGGATGGGAGTAAATAATAGGATTGCCAAAGCCGTTTTGCTGATATTTGTGTTACATGCTCTATTTTTTAAAAATACTATCCATATCTTGAATTGTGAGGATTAAAATTGGAAGTTGTGAAGTATGATATCTGGATAACATTGAATCTGTGTTCTATCATTTATTGTTTATTACGACAATGATATGATATTATAAGTTTAATTGTACTCCCTCCTCTTTGTTATAGGGCCGACATCATTTGCACCTGTAATTGATGCAGCAATTGACATTGTGGAAAAAAACAATGGTCAATATCATGTTCTTGTCATTATTGCTGATGGACAGGTTTTATCTATTTATTTTTTTCCCATTATTTTCATGACAGTGCTTTGGTTGTTTTTTTTTCTACATTTCTATCCTTTTTCCGGAACATCTTTCTTTTCCCCCAGGTTACTAGAAATCCTGGCACACCGCAAGGAAAGCTTAGTCCACAAGAACAAGCAACAATTAGTTCCATAATTGCTGCAAGGTAAATCGGTTTTTCTGTAGTCTTTTTGCTGTTGTTTGAGGTATCTGTCGTTTATGTTGAGCTATTCTCATTTTCAGTCATTATCCTCTCTCAATTATTTTGGTTGGAGTTGGAGATGGACCATGGGATGAGATGCAACACTTTGATGATAACATTACTGGGCGCTTATTTGACAACTTTCAGGTAATTGATAGAATTTGAACATTTAGTATTGTCTGTGTTTATGAAAACTTCCATCCAAAACATTCTGTATTATAAAAAAAAGAAAACAAACTGCAACATGTTCAGCATTCTGTATTTCAGAAAATTAATTTTAATTCCAGTATTATGGTTTCCCTTATGAAATTGATTAGTGTTTTCCATTTTATTCCTTTAGTTTGTAAACTTCACAAAGATCATGTCTGAGAACACGGAAGCATCCAAGTAGGAAGCAGCGTTTGCACTTGCTGCCCTTATGGAGATTCCATTTCAGTACCGGGCAGCCCAAAATATACAAATTGAGAAGTAAGCTGTGGATGATATTTATAACTATAAGCTTCTATATTACTACTATATATTCAAAGATAACTGTGTGTAAAATTATTTTCACGCAGTAGCGAACCAATTCGTCATCAACATAAAAGACCTCTCCCTCCACCTAAGGAAGTAATAGATTATGATAATGCATTCATTGCAACTCCACACATGACAACAAATTTCGATTCAATCGAACCAACTGCTCCAGCCAGTGCAGAACCAGTATGTTTCCTTGCCCCTCCCTGTTTCTTTATATTAATATAGCACGGTGGTTTAGATTGAAGGATAAATTGCTGCAACTATCAGTTCTGAGTCTATTATTGATGATTTCAAGTTAATTAAAAAGCGTAGAGCATTACTTTAAGGTATTCTTTAGTCATGTAGTTAAATTATTTGATACTTCACTTTGTGTTTATTACAACTTAATTTTTTGATATATAATATTATTTGCATATTTAATTAATAAATTTTCTTTTTGTCGGCCACCCCAAATTTTTTAGTCAAGCTCCGCCACTGATTTAACCGACACCTTATATAATTAGTTACATCTTCAGGTGACTCATTCTGTTGGACTATTTTTGTTAGATGATTTATAGTTAGTCACTCCAGGCATTCATTCATGGGTTCACCCTATTTCATAGTAGAAAATCGACTTAAAGCTCATGAAATGATTAAGATGGGTGGGTTGGAGTTTTTTAAATTTTGTTATTTTAAATTAAAAAAACATTGGTCCGAGTCATGAGGAATAAGTGGTGCCAAGTGTATCACAAATGGGGGTGTAGAAACACTTCCTTGGTGTGGAAAAAATAGTTCTTGATTTGACTTGCGTGACTTTTGAGTTTCTTGTGTTATTATTGTAACTACTTTTTCAATAATTCTCGACAATATAATTAGTTCTGCCACTAGACAATGTAATAAGTTCAACCACTTGAAGTTGATGTTAGTTTACTCTGGTCATACTTGTGAGCAACCATTTTCTATATATAAGGAGCAAATTGCATAATAAAAAAAGTAGATGAATTTTGTTAAAATTACATTTTATGTGTTGTAAGAGTTTTGTCTCATTTTGGTTTTGGATTGAACCATCATTTGATTTTATCAAGAAATTATGTTTCTCTATGATGATCATTCAATTAAGATTTATCATTTCTTCTTCTTTATATAAGTAAGGGTGTGGCGCCATTTCTCTCTATCACGATACATGTAATATTACATCAACGTAACACCGCTTAATAATGTTTTACTCAATACAATATTTTTTAAATTTGACTGTTTGATTGAAAGATTATATAATATAAATTATTTTTATGAATATTTACATAAATCTAAAATCAAGTGATATGTTATTAAGGTACATCAAAATTAAAGTCCTAAGCAATTTTATCACTTCAACAATGTATCAAATAATTTTATATTTATATAAAAACTTATAAAAATGATCAATATGATTATAATATTTCAATCCAATATTCAAATTTATAAAATATTTCGTGTAAAACGTTATTAAATGGTATAATATTACATGGAATTTAGTTCCACCTCTATATATCTATATATATATTGTTCCACTAATATATACAATTATATTATTCACTAAATGCTTTAAAAAGTAGTACATCAACGCTGTAAAATAATTTTATATTGTGACTTTATTATAACCATTCAATTTGTCACTTATAACTATACAATTTTGATATCAAAAACAATTATTTTATTAGTTATTGATGTGAAGTATTATTATTGTTTGTCGGTGTAAAATAATTTTACAACGACAACACATTTATTTTATTCTCTTATAAATATTTGCCGATAGATAACCGAGCAAGTGTCCATTATTTCCTATTATGCTTCATTATATATTTTTTTGGGTCTATAATAAAATGATAAATAAATTCTTACACAACTGCGAAGTCCTAACTTCGAACTTAGAATATGGTATTCAGCCTAATAATATTGACATTTGTTAGTTCAGCTAGACCTTATGGATTGTTTCATTATATGTTATTTATGTTTTACTGTATAATGATTGTTTTAATTTAAAAATATGCATGTTTTAAAAATTTAAATCTACATTTGAGAAAAAAAAACTATGTTGTATATTTAAGTTTAAAATAGAATTGTGTTTGAAATCAATTCGAGCAGCCTTTCCTAATCTAATTGTCTATCTTGAATCTCTTTTCTTCTTCATTGTTTGAATAAGAGTGATTTAAGATCATTTTTTAATTCGAAACCACTCATTTAAATTGTATTTTTATCTCTTTTTATTTAAATAAATGGTGCTCCCACATATTGTTTATCTTTCATGTTTTAATTATGATTTCGTTGTCTTAGTGAGACGTTATTTTGTTTGTTATCTTGGTATATTTTTGTTTGTTTTGATGTCTTGTTGCGGTGTCGATCCGTTTCTTTTAGATTGATAAATTAGCTTCAATGTATTACAAATTAAATTAATGATTTTGATGTCGTCAATATTGACATTATAAATATAGAGACATGAGTATTTCAACAATTTTAATTTTGTCACATTAATTTGTAATCGTTTTATGCTATTAATATAGGTGTTGTGCAGTTGTTTGCTAATTCGTCATTTTCGATTTTAGCGATTTTAAATTTGTGTTTTTTTCAATATATTCTACCAGTTTGAATAAATAAATATTGTTTTTATTTTAAAAAAATAGAATTGTATTTTACAGGTGGTTTTGTTCCACTAATATAAAAAAAATATAGGAACCACCTTACTCCAAGGATAATTCTGGTTATAGTTACTCTACCTAGCAACTCTTTGCAAATATTAAGTTTTATCAATCCACTTATCAAATTATGAGTGTTTATTGAGTATATCAAATTTGTAAATTTTTTATAAAATTTTAAAAATGTTTGATATTTTATCAAGTTAATTTTTAAGCAAAAATAGAGTGCAAATGTATCATATGATTAGTCTCACATTTCAATGTTGGCATTTCAAACTAATCACCTATCATTTACAACACTCTAAAATATTATTAAAAATAAAAAAGAAATACAAAAAACTTAAGGTCTATACCAAAACTCAAGAAGACAATTCTAAGCGATACAAATTAAAAAACTTACTAGTAAAACCTAGAGGAATGAAACCATCAAAATCTATACTAAAAAAGATCAAACATGTTTCTATTGAAAACCTCATCAATATTAGAAGGAATAGTATCTCATAAATGATTGTTAACAATGTAAAACCCCAAATTCAGAATCATATTCGCGCATTAATTACCTTATTTGAAAAATATGAGAGATAATAAATTGTATCTATTTAACCATCTCAAAACAATTAAGTTATTTATTTCTAATAGACCAAAGAACAATACTATGATCCTTATAAGTCAGATATGCCAATTGAAAATCTGATTCCATGCATATATAGCAAGCGACATCCATTCTTGTAGGCTAATTCAATAGCTACCATAATTCTCGTAAATTTATCATGTAGTGCAATTAAAATCTCCAAATTCACAGCAAAACAATTTAGAAAAGTAGCAAAATTGTCCCCAAATATATCTCCACGGATAAAAGGGATGGAACAGTCAGAAATCAACTTATAATAAAATGTTTAATATAAAAGTAAAATATTTACTGTTGGAAATGAAGAACATAGAACTAGTATGTGAATTGAAAAAAATAGAAGTCCCACATAGGAGGGACTAAACATTCTAGTAGTGTTTATAAGGTGGAGGTATGATACTTCGGGTGTGCTCTAAGGGGTACCCCAATTTTGTGAAGGGGCGAGAACGAATGCAAAATAAATCACTACACGTGCGCGCCGCCGCCGTTCGGCCGGCTGGGCCGGGCTTGGGTGGTGAATTATTTTTTTAGTACAAAGAAAATTAAAAAAAAATTATTTATTTTCTAAAAAGCAATGCTTGTGTTTTTACTTAATTGGCCCTCCACTGAGTCAACACATTATTTCTGATCCAGTCAAGTCATTCCCCTTATTTTGCGCGGTTCGGTTTATGGTCAAAACCCTACCTATTTTCCCGGTTGTTATGGGGCATGTTTTTAGTGTGAATCTGGTCTGATGGATCCCGAAATCCTTCAGATCCAATAACAAATCTTCTCTATAAATAGAGGGTTTTGCTCAGTTGGAAATCACACCAAAAGCTCTCCATTCTTCCGAGGCTTTTCTCTCCTTCTCCCTCTCTATTCTTACTTCTCCTTTTTCTTTCTTTGGAGTGGTCTTAGTACCATATTATGAGTGGCAGCCATTAGACTGCCATATTGAGAGCCATTAGACGGCCATATTGAGGGTGTAATTCTAGAACGTTTTTTCACGGTGCAGTGAAACTCCGATACAGAGTAACTGAGCTATTTTATCTTGGGGTTGACGTGGTTGATAGTCTGCGCACAATTTGGGCAGTTCCGCGAAACGTCTTAAAGAAAGCGACCTAATCCGCGACTCAACCCAGTAATATTTTTGGTGGCATAAATTGTTTTTAAACTGTTTTTTCAAAAAACTCGAAACAATATTTACTGTAAGATCCTAATTCTAACCTTCAATTTCTATAATTTTTGTAAGCATGCTCATTAATCAATATAATATACAAATATTTAATTGTTAGATTTGTGATACTGAATGTATAAACTAAATAGTTAGATTTGCTCGTTAATCAACAAAACTCTAACAAAATAGCTAGTTAGAGTAAGTTGATCTTCACCCATCAATAAAATAATGTTCTTCTAATGTTTTTCACGGATTCTTTTAAAAAAATTATGTTTAATAAAAATATTTAAAAATTTAATTAAAGGCTAAATTGAACTTTTAATCATTTATATTTAATCAAGTTTTTCATATAGATCATTTATGTTTTTTTTTTTAATTAGGTCCTTTAAGTGGTACTAGGTTGTAACATTAACCTTTATATTATTATCTGTTTGTAAAAATGTTATTTTCCGTTAGTTCCGTTAAAAAAATGTGATGCAACCGTTACAATGCTGATGTTTGATCCTGTTATCAAATGTACGAAAAAAAATCATTTTATTTTAGTAGATTTATGAGGGATTTCTTTATATTTACAACAACTCTTCTTTAATTCTTGTTGAAATGATAAATTTCTTATTTTGATTTTTCTCTAATTCATATGGTCGACGTTTTGAGTTTTTTACATTGGAATTACAAAATTTGAATTTTAGGTTATTTAAAGATTGTGTGGAAGAGGAAGATGATGAAGAGGTAAAAGATGAAGATTGAGCTTAAGCGAAAAATATTTTAAATTTAGATGGCTATAAGTGTATTTTTCTTAAACTTAAATGATCAATTTGAGAATTGTATACTTTTATAATTTGTAACATCAACACTGCTACGCACACGTCAATATTATAACGATCACATGACTTTTTTTTTTAACAAAATTAACTAAGAATGATGTTTTTGCAATATACAATAACATAAAAGTTAATGTTACAATCAAGTGTCACTTAAAAAATCTATTTAAAAAATTATAAAAAACCTATCCAAAAAATAGTTCAAACATAAAAGACTACAATTTAACTTTACTCATATTCTAAGAATTGGGATAGCGGGCGTATACCAATGATTACATTATAAACTTTTACGCTGATTGCTGAAGACGGACAAGTGTTCATTTTCTTTTCAAACTAAATGCTGCAATACATGTTATTTATGTGTTATTCTATAATACTCATTTTAATTTAATTTACTTTTTTTAGTTTTATAATATCTATATTATTAAAATTTATCTAAATTTCAATATTTATGTTGAATGTTGAATATTTTAAAAAAAGTTAGATTTGAAAAAATAATGTGTTTATTTAAATTTAAAATAGAATTGTATTCTTAAGAGAAAATTTGTACACCAAAATATCCGATGAATATTGTTATTTTTATCTATTTTAATTTAAACACAATACTTTATATTTAGCCACACCAAGTAATTATATAACTTTAACAATGTTTATTGAAATATTTAGAAGCAATCAAGCAAACATATATATATGTCTGGGTAGTCAGTGGTGTATCCAGGATGTTGAATAAGCTCTGGTTTAAAGTATTTTATTTCTATTAAAAATAATTATCATATAAATAAAAATAAAAATATAATATTTTAGTATATAATAAATTTAAAATATTCTTCACTTTTCATTCTATTGCCGATGACGAGCAGGGTTGGCCCAAGTGCCACACTAATGAGCTAAGGGAATTAAGCCTTTTTATTTTTAATGACAATTTTTTTACAAAAGAAAATGATTCTCATGTTAACCTTAAAATTCGATCATATAATTAGGATGTGATTTAAAGTGTTATCCCATAAGTATGTCAACACCGCGAGATAGCGGGGAGGTGTGGTAGGAAGATATTTTTTGGAGGAGTGATAGAGCTTTTGGCTAACGTTTCTTTGCATGATAATATTGAAGATTCTTGAGCTTCATTAATGGTTGCGGTGCTTATTCAGTAAGGGACACTTACTAATCTTTACTTCACTCTTATGTTTGCAATGTGCCTTCATTACAACAATCAATATTATTTGGAATAAAATTGTAACGCTAAAGGTATTATATTTGCTTGGAGACAGATGAATGACAGGTTGCTGACGAAGACAAACTTAATTGTTCGAGGTATTCTAAATGGGATGTCAAGTGTCATAAACTGTTCAACATCTATTTCATGTGTTTTGTCTGATCTTGGTGAGGAGCATATGGTCCAATTTAGTGGCTTAGTTCAGCATGGTAGAGTCGATCTTAGTTTTTGGTTATTTGTTTAGCTACTACGTGGTTTATTTAGAAATCAAGAAACAAGATAATTTTTGGAAATCATGGCTAACGTTCAAAGTAGTTATGGCTAAGTCTTGGCGACGCCTCACTAGCCCACGTGTGAACAAATCATGGAAATTTTAATTAGCCATGAGTAAAGAACTATTTTGTTAGAATTTTAACTTGGACTAAACGCCACTTTTTGAATAATAAGAGTTCTGAAATCGTAAGTGTTTGCAATTAATTGTGTATTTAAATTTATAAAATATCAGATTCAGTACAAGAATAATCTGATTTTGTGGCGGTCAAAAGCTCCCACAAAAAGGGAAAAGGCCACGCCTAATTTGTGGCGGCATTAAACAACTACAAATAAGTCCGTCACAAAAATTTATGAAGTCCAAAAAAATCAAATGACTGATTTTTAGTTTCTCATTTGTAAGAGTTTAAGACGTCACAAATTTGTGAGAAGAAAGACAATAACAAATTACTGGCGATATAGGCCGCCACAAAGGGACCATTTTATTTTGAAAAAAAAAATACAACTTGTGGCCGTTTGAGCCACGACCGCCACAAACTGGGTCGTCATACAAAAAAAATTCCATTTGTGGCCTTTCGGTCGTCACTAATAGATAACTTTATTAAAAAATAAAATGAATACGAAATTAATATTATATATATATATATATATATAAAATAATATTAATATTATTTAAACAATGAAAATATAATTTAAAAAAAAATTATATATAAAAACGTAAATATAATTTTAATATTGATTAAATTATTATTACTATACAAAATAAAATATTCCAAAATTAATAATATATATCATACAAACCAAAAATAAAACACTCCATATTTTTAATAATAATTTTTAAATTATTTATACAAACCAAAAATAAAAATAGAAAAATTCTTCAAATACATCAATCATCATAATAATTCATCTCATTAGCTTCACAACCTCCATCATTATTTGGTGGAATATAACACGACGTCAAAAGTCCCTCAGGTATTAAGTGGTAATGACAACATCTTATGAAATTGCATGTCATTTTCAAGTAAACCACCACTAGTTGACGGAGCCATAATTGATTGAGGTTGATTTAAATATGGTCTGATAAAGCCAATTGTTGGGATGGCTGGTCAGTATGGAGTTTGATCCGCTAGAGGTTGATGAAGTTATTGTGAAAGAGACGACATATAATGATAATTATTAAAAGATTGTTGCTGTTGGAACATTGGTTGTGGTTGTTGTTGTTGGAAGGCAAAGTTTGGAGGCTGTTGTTGTTGGAAGTTTGGAGCGTGCTGCAATTGGAAGGCAAAGTTGTTGTTGCAGCTGTTGAAATTTTGTTGTCGGTCTCCATTTAATTTTTCAACGACTGCTTGTATCATCCGTTGTGTTTTTTCTTTTTGCTCAATTATCCATTGTTCCTATAATTGCTCAACATTGTTAACAGACATTGACAGACGATGAGATCGATCCGTACTAAGAAGATTTAGTCTGAATATATCTTGATGGACCCTTTAAAAATGTTGATGATAAACTATCGACGCCCAACACATGTCCTTTGTACTTGCCACCATGTTCATAAAACTTGAAGTCTCATATGCTCCAATAGCCCAACTTGCTGAGTAGGAGGAAGATTCGCTCACTGATCATCCAATTCTTTCATGACTTGTTGAAGTTTTTCCTATATAAAATAATTAATAAAATTAAAATTAATTATTATACAATAATTTACAGAACTAATTAATTATAATTAGTACGTAGTTAATGAAATATATATCAATTTAAATACTAATTAATTATGTATCTATATGCCTGAATCATCTGTCATAATTCATTAGTATACTCATTTGTTTAAGGATTAACATGAAGATAGCAATCTATCTTAGCTTTAGTGACCTCTCGTCCAAGTTGTTTTTCTTAAAATATTAATTGTAATATTTAATTGGTTAAATTTAATAATTAATATATATAAATAATAATTACCATACAGTATTGAATCTCTCCAACAGACATGAAACCTCCCTTGTTAATATTGATATCCTTCTCAGATGCTCTATTAATATTTGTATTTTTTCTTTTCTGTTCGTAAGCAACTGTGTTCCATTTCTTTCACAAAACGCTCCAAACATTTTCACCAATCCAATTTGACTATTTCTCCTTGCCTTTGTTACGGGTAGGCCACCAAAGAAAGATAGACACTTGGAGAACAAGTGGTCAAAAGAAGACAAAGTTGCAACATTATGTTTTTTTCTCCAACTAAATTTTGTCTGTTGTTTGTTTAAATTAAAAATATATATATATTAAAAATATAATTTAATCGAGCATAAATGAATATATCAGTAATCAAGTAAATTAATTTAATCACTTAATCTAAAATAATGCAAAAATTTATCAACTTCACTAAATTGAGGTGCATATCCTCCTTCATTTCACCCAAGGACAATGATATTTTATATTTCTCGTGTATGACTTCAATAATTGTATTTGCAGATAATTTAAAAGGAATATATCTTCACAAAATACATATTAAATATAAAAATTATTAAAGAAATAATTTAAAATGAAATAATTAACAGTTAATTAATTAGTATATATATATATATATACCCATTTCCTTTTGGAATAATGACAATGTGATCATAACAATCAACACAAGAGATTACATTATATTGTCCATGGTATAAGACTCTATAGGGACCTCAGGATATAGGGGAACAACTCCACCTCTAGTACTAGTCATCGGCATATGCATGAGGGATGAGTCGTTAACAATACATAGTTTAACAACTTTTTTCTTTATGTAGTAATTTTTTTTAATATTCCTTATATTCTAGTCGATCCTGATCCTCCTACTCATAATATTGATGCCACGTCTAGTTCACATAAATAAAAAAATATACATACATAAATTAGAAATATATATATATATATATATATATATCAATTGCAGTTCACATTTTATATAATAATATAATTACATATACAGATAAATATTTTACATAATTAATTAATTGTCGACATCATCATGATCGTTTGATGAGCGAATTAAATCACCGTCTTCATCATCCTTTAATCCTTCTATTTCTAGTTTATCAACTTCTTCACCAATGATTGGCTCATGGCAAAGTCCATTAATAGTCTCATCTCCAATCACATGATCTACATCTGATATGCAACTTCTTCCCCCCGATCTGTTCCATCTTCATCGTTTTCACTTGTTAGTTTTGTTTTGACTATGTAAGACTCTGAATTTTCTAAAATCTAATTTATGCAATTTTAGTTTTTTTTGTGTTGAATTGCTTAGGCTATTAGTCCAATTTTTATTTTATGAATTAAGTACCAAAAATATATTTTGTTAGAGTTCGTAATATGTTTAATATATATATATATATATATATATATATATATATATATTTGGAGACCCAATTAAAATTATTTATTAGAGTATAATTTAATTAAGTTACAAAAAAATTTATTATCAAATAAATTTTTTACAATGTCACATGTTATTGATAAATTCATTTGTCAATTCAGTTGCAGCGAAAGTAGATATTTTTAATTAGATTAAGAAGTAAGGGATGTAATGTGTGTAAAAGTGATTAGATGTTATAATGATTATTTTATTTAAAACCTAAATATTTAATTATATTAATTATTTCTTTTAGTAAGTTATAAAAAAAAAAGAAGCCCGCCCTTTTAAAAGGGATCGGTTCCCTCCCTGGACTTCTCATTCTCTTTCTTCCTTGCTTTTCTTCTTTTTCTTTTTTTAGACAAAAAAAAGACAATGTTGGTAGTCAAAAAAAAAAAAAAAAACACAAACCTCTTGTTTTCTACTAGATCTAAGCTTTCACTCAAGAAGTGTTAGGAAGAAAAGTTGCTCCCCTCTACAAGGTGGTGCTTGTGAGCTGATTTATTTGAGGTGAGACACTTACTTCCTTCCCCTTTTTCCTAAATTCGTAAAATTTTATATGTGTGGGGGTATGAGTGAAATTTTTGAGTTCTCAACCAATCATTTGATGCTTGTTGTTGTTGTTGTTGAGAAAAGTGAATGAGTTTCCTTCTCTCCCTCTGAAACCAAGGGGAGATAATGTTTTGTTGGTTTTTTTGATTAATTTGGTTTAATGTGAAATTAGGGAGGGGTTTGTATTGAGGGTGTTATTTAAATATAAAATAAAATAAAATATTTATCCTTGTTATTGATGTTGTTAGTAATGGTTAGAAAGAAAATTTGATTTTGATGTGTTTGAGTTATATAATGAGTTGTTTTCAAATAAATGAGTTTGAGTTGAAGTTGAAACTTTACAAGAAAATTTAGATTTGTTAGAATGGTGAAAATGTTCAAATTTTAACTAAGTTAAAGAGTTTGAGAAAAAAGTTAGATTATGAAATTAAAATTGTTCTCAGCCTATCCTTCCAGTATTCAAATCGTTCTCCATCAAACAGAGGTGGTCTGTTGATGTTTCCTCGAGTAGCTTCTTCATTGAATCCGGACATGTTGATCCCTTGGATCTTTCCTCAAACACTGTAAAGTGCTCAGCCTTGAGACTGAGCTCTGATGCCAATTAAAGGTGCAAACACGAGAAGGAGGGGTTGAATTGTGTTTGCAAAACTTGAATTCTTTTGCTGTTTTGTTGAATTGATGCAAATTATTTGATGATTAAATAATCAGATTTAGCAGTGGATAATTACAACATAAGAATACAACAATTTATCCTGGTTCACCTTTAGCTAGGCTACGTCCAGTCCCTTCCTTCAGAAGGCCTTTTTCACTAACTCAAACTCCTTTGAATTACAATTCTTAAGGTTTGTTAGTCTTGAAAGGTTTCTTGTCTTTCCTTGATTTTATCATTGGACAAGACAGTTTTGAGTGACCTTTCTTAGCACAAACAACACACAAAACATCAGAGGAAATAGGTTTAGTTACAGTTACAATTTCATCAAATCCTATGCCTCTTTTACCATTGTTACTAACTCCATGGATCATAGAAGCATATTTGCTTCTTTCCATACCATTAACAATAAACTCTTGTAAAACTTGTTCATGTATATCAGAATTACATACAGTATTTTTACTTGATGTTGAACAAAGATTACTTTTTAGAGTTAGGTTTTCATACTTAAGCTCAACAATATCAGATTTAAGTGTTGCATTTTCTGTTTTACATTCTACATTTTGATTCTTTAAAACATCGATTTCTTTGGTTAGAATTGAATTTTCTTCCCTAAGTGTTTTCAGTTTTAAAGACAGTTTGTTATTGATATTTAAAATATCATTCATTGCAGTAATTAAATCAAATCGAGTAAGTTCAGAAAATACCTCTTTTTTATCTTCTGATGATTCGCTTCGAGAATCAGATTCTGTATCGGATCCAGAAGCAGCGCTTGTGTGAGCCATCAGAGCCAGTTCTGCTTCTTCATCTTCAGAAGATTCATCATAATCATCCCATGTTGCCATTAGATTTTTCTTCTTGGGTCTGGAGTCTTTCTTCTGGCGTTTTCCTTTCTCCAGGTTTGTGCATTCTGACTTATTATGTCCAGGTTCATTGCATCCATAGCAGATGATACTTTATTTGTCATGTTCATCCTTTCCTCTGTTGGAATGCTTGGAATACCTCTGGGGAAACTTCTTCCTTCTCTTTTGCCATATCTTCAGAACCTTTTTGGTTATGAAGGCAATGTCTTCTTCTTCTGGTTTCTGATTCTGGTCCTCAGAATCACTATCTTCTGACTCTGCTTCTGCTTTTAGAACATTCTTCTGTTTAGATTTTAAGGCTAGGGTTTTGTTCTTCTTCTTAGGCTCATCTTCTTCCAGCTCTATTTCATGTGACTTGAAAGAGCTGATTAATTCTTCCAACTTCAGAGTGTTCAAGTCCTTTGCTTCCTGAATGGCAGTGACCTTTGGTCTCCACTTGGTTGGCAGACTTCTAAGGATTTTCTTCACGTGGTCAGTAGTGGTATAGCTCTTCTTGAGTACTCTTAATCCTGAGACCAGAGTCTGGAATCTGGAAAACATTGCTTCAATGTCTTCATCTTCTTCCATCTTGAATAACTCGTACTTCTTGACTAGAATGTTGGCCTTTGCTTCTTGAACTTGCTTGCTGCCTTCATAAGTCAGAATCAGACTATCATAGATGCTCTTCGCTGTTTCTCTGTTAGTGCACTTGTCGAACTCCTTGAATGTGATTGCATTGATAATGAACGTTTTGGATTTGTGATGCAACTTGAACATCTTCTTTTGGTCAGTATCCATATCTCTCCTGGAAATTTTAACACCATCAGCATCTTCTGGAGCAGTATAACCATCTTCCACCAAGTCCCAAAGTTCAGGATCTTGTGAAATAAAAAAACTTCTCAACCTGTCTTTCAAGTATTCAAATCGTTCTCCATCAAACAGAGGTGGTATGTTGATGTTTCCTCCAGTAGCTTCTTCATTGAATCCGGACATGTTGATCCCTTGGATCTTTCCTCAAACACTGTAAAGTGCTCAGCCTTGAGACCGAGCTCTGATGCCAATTGAAGGTGCAAACACGAGAAGGGGGGTTGAATTGTGTTTGCAAAACTTGAATTCTTTTGCTGTTTTGTTGAATTTATGCAAATTATTTGATGAATAAATAATCAGATTTAGCAGCGGATAATTACAACATAAGAACACAGCAATTTATCCTGGTTCACCTTTAACTAGGCTACGTCCAATCCCTTCCTTCAGAATGCCTTTTTCACTAATTCAAACTCCTTTGAATTACAACACCACTGACCCTTCAAGCCAGTCTTCCCAAACAGTCTTACAACCCCAGACTTTTGAGGAACAACAACACCTTGACTATACCAGCCAAGTCTTCTCAAACAGTCTGACAACCCCAAACTTTTGAGGAACTTCACAACCTTGAACCTACAAGCTAAGTCTTTTTCTAACAACCTGACAACCCCAAATTTTAGAAGAAACTTCAACACTATAGGATTTTATTCAAGGGATCGAAATTAGAACTGAGTAATTACTTCTAGAAAGTTGATACTCACAATACGCTTAAAGTGAACTAGAGTGTTTGCTTCTGAAAATTTATGATGACGATATGCTTCACACTCTAAGAAAAGAACACTTAGAAAATATTTATCTTTTAAGCAAGTGTTTCTCTCCTTTGAACTCTTTGAAAACTTAGGAATTTTTTGCTCGAGTTCTTCTATTTTTCGATGTTTTATTCTTCACCATTAAGCCTCTATTTATAGTTGAAATTATGGCTTCACTTTGATCTGATGCTTTACTTCTAGAGTGTATTTCGATTAATTCTGTTTTGAGAATATTCTGGAGTATTTTGCTCAGATTCTGATTATGAAGTCTTTTGCTCCGATTCTGTTTTGAGCATTTTGCTCAGATTCTGTTTTGAGCATACTTTTAGCTATATTCTGTTTCTTGAATCTTTTTCTTCGTTTCTATTTTGAGCATTTTTCTCAGATTCTGTTTTGAGCATACTTTCAACTTCTAATGATGTAGCTTCTGATTTTTCTTCTAATGAGATCCTCTGAAATTATCCTCTAACGGGATCCTTTGATTTTATCCTATGGTGATATCCTCTGATGATATTCCCTGATAATATCCTCTGGTAATATCCTTTGATGATATCCTCTGATGACATTTTCTGATGATATCCTCTGATGATATCCTCTGATGATATCCTCTAGTGATATCCTCTTGTGACATCCTCTGGTATCCTCTGGATGGATTTTTATCTTCTGGTGACATCATTTTTTGATGACATATTCTGTTTCTGATTTATATCTTCTGGTGATATCTTTTGCTGATGTGGTCTTCTGGTGACGTCATCCTCTGATTTCTTTTTCTGGTGACATCATCCTCTGATTTCTGCTTCTGATGAAGTTATCCTCATATTTCTGCTTCTGGTTACGTCATTTGATTTTTCATTCTTCTTCTATGTCAAAATACGATTTTCATAAAATACATTTGTTAACATCAAAACTTTAATTGCAAGAACCAAATTGGTTCCAACAGAAAAACTATAATTGAGGTAAGAACTCCTTCCAAATTTTTAATTTATACATAGAGACCTTATATGTGTGATTGATGTGTGAATATGTGATGATTAACATTGATATGATTATGTATTTCTTGAGTGATAATATATGTTGCTACATGTTATGAATTTTTATTGATGAGATTATGTCTTTAGTATGCTATGTGAAAAGTATGAAAAATTATTAGTGTTTAATGAGTATTAAAAGAGAAGTCTTTTAATAGCTACATTTACATAATGATTGTTGTGAAAGAGTCATAGTATGCACATGCATTTCATAGCTAGTGGTGACTGTGATGGGCCACGATATTAGTGGTGACTGCGATGGGCCATGTGATGGTTCAATGAGTTGACTGGTCCATCTTATCCTTACAAGGTTTTTTAGTCATGTAGGTCTGTGATAGACCGCACTCTGGTAAATCGTGCTGATATGTTATAGGTGGCACCTCGGTAATGAGTACTAGTTTGTGAGAGGCTGTACATTTATGATTTACACCCCTCGAGGAAGTTTGGAAATTCTGGAATCATGTGCATTGACATATAAGTATTGCATTAGGGTGCTTGGCACGCAAGTGAAGTTTGTTATGATATGATATATGTATATGTGTGCTCTGTTATTGTTTGTTATCATGCCGTAATTACTAAATGTTTATTGTTTGTCTTTATGACATAATTGTTAAATGTTAACTGTTAATTTTGGTTGGTGACCCTTTACATTATTGTGGAAATTGGGCTTTGCCCTCAGATGATACCCGAGTTCGTTCCACCGACTGTTACCTTGACGACGGAAACGTTGTTAGACTTTTCTGATCGGCATTCGCTGATTGCTTGGGTATACAATCCCATCTCAAGCAGGGCTACATATACGGAGAAAGTGGTGAGGACAAGTAGGGGAGTTGGGCAGTATTTCATGTGGGTGGACCTGACTTCTAATGAGACTGATCCCTCAATGGTTGATGAAGAGGAAAAATTTACTTCGATGAGAGATACTGCGTTAGTTGGAACTTGTGCAGAGTTTGGAGGTCACCCTTGTTATTGTAGTTGTTAGTGGATGATCAAATTAGTTTTTGGTTGTATAGGGTCTTAGTGTCTTTTTGTGGTTCTACTTATTTTGTTTCAGGATCACTGTATTTATGATATACCTTGACAGTTGACTTTTTTTGTGTGGGTCCATGTTCTATTTTTTGACGTGACCATGGGGGATAACATTCTTTGAGCAGTACTTATGTGCAGGTGTCTGCCGAGAATACCCTAGGGGTATGAGTGATGTTTGATACGTCTCATAGCCTCGGTGTATTTTCCATTTGCATACTTTGGATTATTGTCCCAAAAACTATCTTAACTTTTTGTATATATGATGTAATTATTTATGACTCTTGTTTTTTTTATGCTACGACGTATTATTTTATTCTGTTGTTTTTTAAAAAAATGCACTCGTGCTGTTAAAAGTTAGGGTGTTAAATATTGCAACACACCAACCTTGTTTGTTTCTGACTGTCGATGGATAAGTTACATAATACACTTGTCTTACATTATGGGCCAAGACGAATGGATCAAATTGATCTTATTGTTGAAACCATGATGAAAAATTTGAATGTATATCAACAAATAATTGTCCCGAAGTTAAAAATGCCCTGATCGATGACGGTATATATGTTGTTTATTAAAATTAAAATACTATGCATTGTCAATATTAATTAAAATAAATTAATTAAACATTGAGACAAATATAAAACGTACTCAATGTTTGGTTTAACTTTAGTGCAGTTAATCAACACGTGAACATGTGCTGCATTAAATACTTTGTTACTTGGCCAAAAAATTGGCATATCCCTACCAACATGATGACTAGACAACAAAAAGATCGATAAAGCATGTGGATGACGTATAACATTGTCAGTGTCATTTCTTCCATACACCAGTGACAATGTGTCGTAATTGAAATAATAAGAACAAAAATGTGTTGTTTCACAGTGTAGATAAGATGAACAATTTGATCCTCAAACTCTAGTTTTATTTTTTCACCGATCATTTTGAATAACCCATGAACCTATAATATAATTGAGATGTACAATAAGTTTCATGTATACACACACACACACATATATATATATATATACCATTCAAATGGATACATCTATCTATACTGAATTGGTCCACTAAGCCTAACCTTACTTGCAAGATGCACCGAGAGATGCTCAATGGAATAAATAAAAAACAAGGGAAATACTTTCTCCATCTTACTTAGAATCATCATAATGCCATTTTTTCATTTTGATGAGATGTTCATATCTAAGCATTGCAGAACTCAAATTCTTGAAATATTGACTCACATAAATAAGTAGGCTCAATACATGTGTCGAAAAAGCACTAAAAGCAAGAGGAAGTAAACACTGTAAAAAAAATATGACAATAATGACTTTTCATCTCAAGTTAGTGAGGGTCTTTTGGTAGCCACACATCTTTTTGAAGTTGGCCACAAATCGGTGTTTTTCTTATAGTGGTCATTGTTTGTAGCCTTGTGGTTTAGATGCCACGCCAGTAATATGAGAAAAGAGGTCAGGGAATTCAAATCACCTTGTTTTTACTATGTAAGTATTGATTCAATATTTTAACAATCTAACTTATTTGATTGCGTCGAATTAACAAACTAGACTAAAATCAATTCCTTGGTTGAGCAATTTTGTTACTCAAAGCATGTATGAACGTTAATTTCTTAAACACATGTTAATATTTCCTTTTCCTATAACAATATTGAAACATGAACATATATTTTAGTTCTGATGATTATAGCCTTATTTCCCAATAACGAAATAATTCCTAGGTTCAATTTTATGGTGATCAATCACTGAAAAGCATTAAAAGTAAAAAAAAATATTAAAAATCAAACTCATTTTAACTGCATAAATAGCATAAGAAAACCAAAATTACATAGATTCAAGGAGGTTCATTTGATCCCTAATCAATGAGAAAATTAGTTCATGATTAAGAACATAGTAACAATGAAGAAAATAAAATTACACATAAGAAAGATGCAATTAATCTTCACTTCTTGCTTCAAAGAGTGAAATCTTCAAGTTCCTAGCCTCAAAGATGTGTCCATTATAATCTCCAATGCCTCATAGGTCAGAAACCTTTGCAAAATATGAGTTTGTAGCTTAAATAAGGTTTACTGTTTAGGAAGCGTGCTAGCGCATTGCGATTCAGGGCATATTGCTCTGCTCTGGATAGAAAATTGTGCCACCAAATGCACTGTAACACATAGTTGGGCGCAACAGGTGCAATTTGCTGCCCTAGGCGCAATGCTCTATAGTGTTAAATAAACACATTTGTTCTTCCAAAAGTGCTATCCGTTTGATTTAATTTGTACTTTTCACCCTTTTACATTTTAAATTGAGTTTCACTATCTTCATAAAAGTTATGGCTATAGATGTTAACTTTCATTTGCAACTAATTTGACTCTATTTAGATGTTAACTATGAATGTTAACTTCCAATTGCAACTACTCTAAACTTTTATTTGACTTTTCTACGTTACATTGTTATAGGAGTTTCTAGGTTTGACGCTAATTTAGACATTATAAGATTAATCTAGACATATGTAACAACTTTATACTATTCTAAATTCCTCTAACATATTACCATTTAGTTTTACTAGAGTACTCTAGAAACATGCATCAATTTCAATATTCTTTATAAAATAAATATTAAAAGAACTACTTTAATATTGAATAAATTAATATTTTAACAATATTAAATAATTTTCATGTATGTATAAGAAAATATTTGTGGACAACAAGTAAGAGTATAAATCGATGAGAAATGTGTCTTCCATAAATGGAACTTATTCATGGCTTAGATATATAAAATAACTTTTAAACGGCAAACAAGGAACAAAGTGCATGTTTTTTCAACAAACTATCTATGGTTAATTCACTCCACAATTTGGACATTGATATTAAACATTATCTGTACTATAATAAGAAATCAGATAAAGAAAAAATAGAGCAAAATAAAACATTATTGGACACAGATATGTTTTTTGGATTATTGTAAAATGTTGTCTATATGTTCTATTAATCACGATACAATGATCACAAATAACTCGCGTAAAACTGATCACATATCATGAATCAAGTAATGAACCATCACCAATTATTTTACCAATTAAAATATTAACTAATAATCATGAAATAAAGATAGGCCTAAGGCGTGTCTTGTATGAAGACACATTGTCCTCAAGAATTTATTCGCTTAAGATGAAAATTCTGAATATGGAGACAAAAACTTGTGTGATTCTATAAGAAAGTGAAAGTTGAAAGTTTAAATAAATAAATGATAGTATTTCATATTGTTCATTTAACAATGTGAGACTTCTATATTTGAAATTTTTGAAATATTCCAAAATATCCAAAAGTGTATATGTCAACACAAACATCTTGACATACACACTTCATTTTATATAGTCTTATTGTTTCTAACGGTTGTTCAATAATGGGGTTGATTGATGAAAACATTAGATTGATAAAAACATTAGATGTATTCAACAAATTCAAGGACAAGCAAAGAAACTTAGTGAAAACTTATCAAGGATGTTTAGGGGATGTTAAGCTTGTATGAAGCCACACATATCATGGTTTATGGAGAGGACATTCTAGAAGAAGCATTGGCTTTCACTACCAATCACCTTGAGTCTGTTGCCAACCAATTGAGGCATCCTCGTGTAATACATGTCAAACATAGTTTAAGGCAAATTCTTCATAAGGACTTGCCTAGGCCGGAGACACGGAACTACATTTTCATATATGAGTAAGATCCTTCTTACAATGAAATTTTTCTCATTTTAGCCTACATCAAAAGGAATTTGGTATCCTTTGCAAGTAAGAATGTCAATCAAACACTCCTTTGTAATGAAAGGAAAAATAATATTAATGTAATATCAAATACTAGTTCTTGTATTTACTATTATATTTTTTTGGTCTTTAAACGTGGTGGAGGGAGTTAGATGTTCCTAGTAAACTACCATTTGCAGGAGATAGGATAGTGGAATGTTGCTTTTGGGCTTTTGCGGGATATTTTGAACCCCACTTATCTAGCATAAGAAATTTTTGAAACTTTTACCCTATACCCCTTTTATACTTATACCCCCACATATTTTTTAAAATGTCAATAATACTCTGCATATTTTTTACTATTTATGTAAATTTAAATCACTTTTTGTTTTACCCCCAAAGATTTCCGGAGCTCAAAAAACAAAGATTCCCGGTAGGTAAAAAGTTTTCCGGAAAAAAAAGCGTATTTTAAAACTACCGGAAAACTTCCTACAAGTTTTTCGGTAGTTTTTTTTTTGCCAATTTTTGTTTTGTTTATATAGTTTTTTTTTTAATATTTTTTTTAATAGATATGGATAATCTTTTAGTATTATCTAATAAAACATGCGTTGATACTACCAACGTTTTTAACACAGAACAGGTATGAATAATTATAATTACTATCGTAAAAATCTATTATTGTCATTAATTATTATAATGTATTTTATATTTTATTTCAGATATTTGATCCACGGGAAGCTGTTGTGAATTGGGCTAGAGAAATCGGTATCAAACATAAAGTGACCGTTATTATCACAAGATCAGATAAAGAGACTGGAGAAAGAGAGAGGAAAAATAAATTAATATTAGGTTGCGATAAAGGAGGAAAATACAAGGGTGTTGATAGTTTACCTCGAATTTCAACAAAAAAGTGTGGTTGTCCTTTCAAGCTTAGATCAAAACCATTAAAAGATGGTTCAGGATGGACAGTAAAAGTAATTTGTGGAGTTCACAACCATGAATTACCTGATACTTTGGAGGGACATGCATTTGTTGGACGTTTAGATGAAGAAGAGAAAAAACATGTACACGACTTAACAAAATATAATGTTGCACTGAGGCACATATTACTGTCATTGCAAGACCGAGATAAGAACAATGTTACTCAAATCTCACAAATATATAAACAGAGGAGTATCATTCGATTGAAGGTGAGAGGTCACAAGACAGAGATGCAACATTTATTCAAGTTAATTGAAGATACAAAATATGTGTGTTGGAATAGAAAGCGGGAAGACTTAGATGTTATGAAAGATATTTTTTGGGCTCATCCAAATTCAGTGAAGTTGTTGAATTTGTTTCCTATTGTGTTAATTATGGACAACACCTACAAAACCAATAAATACAGAATGCCATTACTTGAAATTGTTGGTATGACATCAACAGAGATGACATTTGTGGTTGGATTTGCTTATTTGGAATGCGAGCGGGAAGAAAACTTTTGTTGGGCATTAGAGAGGCTAAAAGAACTGTTTGTTTCACAAAATAAATTTCCTCATGTAATTGTGACAGATAGAGATCTTGCTCTAATGACAGCAGTTGGTAATGTATTTCCACATGCTGAGAATTTGCTTTGTCAATTTCATATCGACAAAAATGTTGGAGCAAAATGCAAGCAACATGTCTTAAAGGATAGACAAGAGTTAGTATTGAATATGTGGAAACTGTTGGAACCAAGTTGGTTCTAAGTCTTAGGATTTTGATGTTTACAAAAGCACTCAATGTAATCTTATTTTGTACCTTGAATTATTAAATTAAATGCCACCAGAAGCTGAAGTAATCAGAAGCAGAAAATCAAAGGGTTCCAGAGATTGAATCCTGAAGGTACCAGAAGATACTCCAGGATGTCAAAACATCACTAGAAGATATCTTTGCTGGCCCAGATCAGAAGGAAGCAAAGTCAGAAGGAAACCTAGACCAGACCAGAAGGAAGCCTGTCAGAGGGAGACTTGATCCAAACCAGTAGAAGTCATAAGTCAGACTTAATCCAGAAGTTATTCTGACCAGAAGATGGCCTGGCAGTGAAATGATAAACAGCCCAGACTTGATCCAGACTTAATCAGAGGGTAAATTAATGGGTCCAGAACAATGGATTTAATCCAGATTTGACTCAGACCAGAAGATAACATGGTTCAGGGTATGAAACTAAGTCCAGACCAGAAGAAATGATCTCCAGAATTGATCCAGAACTAATCCAAAACAGAAGGTAAAATGTCCAGACTGAAATATTATTTGTCCAGATTTAATTACAGTTTAATCCAGACCAAGTCCATAATTGGTCCAGATCAGAGGGAAGATATTCAGATCAATGGTTCAGATTTAAGTATTTGGCCCAGTGTTGGCGGAGATCAGAAGATCAAACCATGGACAATGTTGGCCGAAATCAGAAGGTCAGAAAGTGTGGTCCAGCATTGGCCGAGATCAGAGGATCACAGCAGATCAGACCATGGCCAAGTGTTGGCCGAGATCAGAAGATCAGAAGATTAGAAAGTGTGGTCCAGGGTTGGCCGAAATCAGACGATCAAAGCAGATCACTTAGTATGGTCCAGATGTGGACTAGCGCAGAAGATCAAACGGTCCAGATTTAATCATGAGGATTAACGGTGGAGATTTAATTAAATTTGATCAAAGTATTAAAAGGGATTTGTTACAAAAATAAAGTGAAGTCGTATGGGAGTTCAGAAGTTGTTGGCGAGAAGAAAATAAAGACATGATTGGCCAATTATTTTTGAAAGCAAATCTGAAGCCTAAAAAGATATGTTTTTATTTAAGTGAAGCTCGATTGGTCAAGATATTTTTTCAAGAGAATCCAGCAAGATACAGCTCGAAATTAAGCTTGGAAGAGACCCTAATTCGCATCTATAAAAGGAGGCTCAAGGCAGAATACTTAGTATCGAAAATCAAAAAAGAGTCATACACTTCCAAAAGCAAACACTCAAGTTTTCAGTGAGGTTAATTGTGAGTTCCAGCTTTCCAGAAGCAAGCACTCGTGTTATTTTCTTTCCCTTGTGTTAGATCTAAGTTGTTGAAGTAGAGTCTACAATCTGAGGGAGTCAGAAGGGGTAGCAGATTACTTGGAAATTAGATTCAAGGCATTGTAATTCCTTCTACAATCTGGGGTTGTCAGATTGGTAGGAGAAGACTTGACTTGAGAAGTCAAGGTGCTGTATTCCTCAAAAGTCTAGGATTGTTAGACTGTTTGAGAAGACTGACTTGGAGGGTCAGTGGTATTGTTGTAATTCAAGGTTTTGAATTAGTGAAATCCTTCAAGGTGAAGGGACTGGACGTAGCCTCGTTAACGGTGAACCAGTATAAAAATTTCTGTGTTTTATTTTTATTTTATATCCGCTGCTAACTCTGTTTTATTCATACATCAAGTTTTGTTTTAAAGCTGCAAAAACAGAAAAAGTATTCAAGTTAGTCAAACACAATTCAACCCCCTTTCTCGTGTTTGCACCTTCAGAATGACGTTATGTATTCTAGTGATGAAAAAGAGTATATCATGCGCTTGCACATGTTTGAGCAGTCATGGGTCGATTGTAAAGTGTTTGTTGATTATGTGAAAGAAACTTGGTTGACTCCTCATAAGCAACGGTTTGTTGAAGCATGGACAAATCGAGTCATGCATTTGGGAAACACAACGAGTAACAGGTATGACATCTCACTATAAAAATTTCATTTTGTAATTTTACTATATCTTGTTGGATTGCTCCACGGTGAAAATTTACATGTAATGATAGGGTTGAGTAAGCTCATTGGAAACTGAAGTTAATGTTGGAAAACAGCATGGGTGACATGTGTAGATGTTGGGAGGCTATGAACAACATGATAAGGTTGCAACATAAAAGAATCAGAGCCTCATTTCAGAAAAGTTTTTATGGTGAAAGTCGCGAACACAACAATCCTTTTTATCAGAGATTGAACACATTTGTATCAAAAGAAGCTAAAATACATATTGCTGAAGAATACGAGAAAGTTGAATCGGTGGGTACCGATAAATCTGTATGTGAGTGCACTGTCAGAGGCACATACGGGTTACCCTGTGCTTGTGAATTGGCACAATATAAATTAATGGGTGAACCAATTCCTTTAGATTATGTGCATATTCAATGGAGGAAATTAAGCATGGAATGTGAACTCACTCAAGACACAGAAGATAGATCAGAGTTAGATATGTCTATTGAGATGGATGCCTTGTGGAAACGCTTTCGATCACTTGATGTTATAGGAAAAAGGATATTGAAGAGTAAGGTGCGTGAACTTGCTTTTCCAACTACAAGTTCAACGTGTCCACCACCTGAAAAGGTTCAAACCAAAGGACGGGTGAAGAAGAGTAAGTCTAAGAAGCCGGATGGATATGATGTATATCGAGACCCTTCTTACTTTGAGCATGTTAATGCAACATATTGTGAAGATCCTACTTCCCAACCATCTCAATCATCAAAGAATAGACCTTCTCTTTCATCAAAGAAACAACCCTCTCAATCATCTCAATCATCAATACATTTGTTCTTGAGACAATTTCCTGATGTTATTCAACCATACATTGATGACATAGTTAATATGATAGCAGATGGAAATTGTGGCTATCGCGCTATTGCATCACTGCTTGGACACGGCGAGTAATCTTGGTCTTTGGTCTGCCATAGATTGGACCAGGAGATTGCTTCTCATATAAGTCCATATGATAGACTGTTCCCAAGACGCATTAAAGAAATTAGAGATTCGTTGAAGATAACAGGCTTAGGTGTTCAACCGATAGATAAATGGATGTCCATACTTGATATGGGTTACGTGATAGCGACAACGTATAATATTATTCTCGTCACGTTTGGTCAGACATTTTCTATGACTTTCTTTCCTATGAGGGGTTCACATTCAGGATCGACAAAAAATGATCGTATCATATGTATTGGTTTTGTCGACGCAAATCACTGGGTTCAGGTAACATTATATTATTTTCTTAAGTAATGCTTTTTTTAAAAATAATAAAATTATTTATTATTTCAATATATTTTGCAATTGAAGATGAAAGATGGATTTCCAATGCCAAACATTGCACCAGGTTGGAAGCAATATCGCAACGATGAAGCAACTTCTTGGGCAATAGCATATACTGGGCGTCTACAACATTGGGGGTATTTAATAGGCAATATGTCACGTGTTAGACAAGTTCCACTAAAAGAACCCGTAGATGCCATGTCATTAGATGATGACTGATTTTGTATGAACTACAATACTTTAAAAACATATATAAAGTCATTTGTTATTAGTTCATTTTAGTTTTCTGTCGTTGTATTTTATCTTGTATTTTATTTAGTTTACTTTCGTTATATTTCATTATAAATAATATAAAATTAACGAAATATATTAAATAATACTAAACAAAATCAAATAAAAACAAACTAACATTAATGTTTAGAAAATCAATGTTTACAAAACAAACTAACAAGAAGTCTACTAGTTATTGTGACCACGAGATAAATACAAAGCTCTATAAAAATAAGAATACAAATCATCATCTGGGTGAGCTTCATGTGCCTCCAAGCCTTGCTGTATAAGATCACCAACCTGCTGTAGAATAGATGGCTCTGATGGCTCTGAACTAGTAGCATCTGCAGCGGTGGTCGGTGCACTAAAATCCGAGACCTGAGGTACACCTTCGGGTCGCACTAGCAGTGGATGAGACACCCGGTAGAACCACTCCAAATATCCTTCCCGACATTCGGATGGATATGTAGCTGGATGGATCCTGTGATATAACTCTGTGACAGGAGTCACATATCTCATCCATTCCACATCTGCATCATATAATCTAGAAAGATCTGCAAGTGGTTGTGGTGGAATATGTTGGATATATCTGAACTGTCTCAAACACCTCTATGGCATGTGCGCTACTATTGTGGTACATAATCGGAGGTGACCGGTGTAGAGCATGATATCATCAAAGGGAATGACATCCCTATGATTCTCCCATGGTCTCCATATGACTTCAGCAGGTGTCAGTGCGTCAATTATATGTTTTTACTTAGGGATCTTGTGCTTGCCTTGTTTGTAGCTCCATCTATTCATCCGAGCAAAGCATCTAAGATCAGCACCATGGTCACCTCTATTACAAATATTTGGAAAATATTTGTATATCCAGCACTGTTGCAAATAAAATTAAATAAATTAATGATAAACATACAAATTAATAATTTAAAAATAATAAAAATATTTAATACCTGTAGTAATGACATATAACCACCTAACTATTTGGTGGAATAACAGCAGGCATCCGAGAGGTAGTCATAAAGGACTACGAGTGCACCTGTACCGTCCAAATCTCTTAATAAAGGGAGGTACTTCGCATCAATAAGAGTATGACTCTTATCTGTGAAAATAGTACTCCCTACTAAATTCAGCAGATACGCCCTGGCAGCACAATCAAATCTCTCTGCTTGGCACTGCCTCACGAATACCTCCTTCAACCAATCCAGTCGGTAGTGCGCCCCTCTGGTCTTTCTAGTCTCCTACTAGATCTCTTCTGCAGACACTCCTAATAAAGTAATGGCAAGATGACATGCCATTGCTCTATTTGCATCAGGTGGAGTGTAGAACTGACCCCTGACAGGCAATCCAAGAAGATTGGCAACATCATCCAAAGTAATCGTCATTTCACCGAATGGCATGTGAAATGATGATATCTCAGAATGCCATCTTTCCACAAATGCGAAAATCAGGTTGTTGTCAATCGTCTTCAAACTACCCCGTTGTAATGGGGCCAATCCCGACAAGGTCACCCAGTTCTCGATGACTCGCGGGAGTACCTGCGGCGTAAATTGTTGCAGCTTTTTCCCATGCGCAACAATTTTCAGCATTGGTCGCTCCTATATACAAAGAAAATATATGACATTAAAATTAAATATAGAACAAAAATAATAATTAATTAAAATATTTTTAATGCACCATAAATAATAATTAATTTAATATACCTCACCAAACAATATTCTAGCTGAAACATGTTGATCGTATCGAGTAAGGACGGACAAATCATATGGTCCTCCAGGATACTGCGTCCCCTGAGGTCCATCATGTCCCTCCTCCGTATGCTCTCTCTCCTCCTCCTCATGTACTACAGGAGGGTCCTCCTGCTGATGCATTGTAACATCAGCCTCCGGGATAACCATATGCTCCTGGTCTCCCTCGTCATCTTCTTCTACTATTATCCGCCGTCTTCTCCTCGTCGACGCTGTCGGTCGAATCCTCTCTGGAGGATGCATCATAGATGATGAAGTACCTTCGTCGCGTGATGGTCGAACGATTCTGCCGTCTCTACCTCGTACACCAGCGCCCATTAAAATTAAAAAATAACAAGAAAAAAATCAGTTAAAAAATTTAAAAAAAAATTAAAAAAAAAAAAAACCTCCAGAAAACTTGAAAATCAAGTTTCCCGGTAACTTCTGGAAAACTTCATTTTCAAGTTTCCGAAAAAAATTGCACGACCGGGAATCTTCAAATGAAGTTTTCCGGAAATTTTCAGTAAAATTCAACTACCGAGAAACTTGAAAATGAAATTTTCCGGAAGTTTATCCAAAAAACTTACTTTTTCCGGAAAACTTCAAATGACAAAATGGTCAAATTTTCAAATTTTATACTTTATAGGAGGGCAAAATCGTCTTTTCCTTATGTTTGTGGGGGTATAAGTATAAAAGGGGGGTATGGGGTAAAAATTTCAAAATTTTTTGACAAAATTAATTGTCATAATGACTGTTCTTGATGATGCATATGGAACAATTGATGAATTAGAACTTTTTACAAAGGCAATTGAAAGGTCATTTAGTACATCATATATATATTATATTTATTTGTTCACTAATTTTCATTGAAAATGATTTTTAGGTGGGATATTAGTTGCTTGGAACAATTTCTGTATATTTGTAAATTTAACTTTACTCGAATATAAAAAATACCATTAATTTTGGAATATAATTCACTCTATAAAATAAATGACGACCTTTTAATCTGATAAAATTTAAGTCCACATTAATTTACTAATAAAAATTCATGAAAAGTTTAAGAATAAACT
This sequence comes from Cicer cuneatum, assembly GCA_037974295.1. Classification (NCBI taxonomy): domain Eukaryota; kingdom Viridiplantae; phylum Streptophyta; class Magnoliopsida; order Fabales; family Fabaceae; genus Cicer; species Cicer cuneatum. The sequence goes on from JBBPBO010000003.1 coordinate 53,203,901, forward strand.
CATCACTCATTTTTTTAGTTATTGTAAATTAGTAAGCAACACTTTAAGTTGTATTTATCAAATTTACAGTTACAATTCGTTAATTTATACTCTCGAAAAATTAGTGGATGTGAGTCAGCAAATCCGTAAAATGTATATAATGATTAGTTTTTGGGAGATAATCATATTAGATTAAGAACAAATACATAAGTGAATTGACATAAAATATTCACCTAAAACCGTAATGTAGAAGGTATACATGTGTGTGTGTGAATCTGTTGATACCATAAGTAACTATTGTTTGAGTTACTCTACTTAATAATTTTTCGTAGATATTAAATTTTATCAATTCAACTGTCAAATTAATAATTATATTGAGTAGATCAAATATATAAAAAAATTTAAAATTTATTCGTATTTGATATTTTATCAAGTAAGTTCAATTCGAAGTAAAATATAAAAAAAGCTGCAAAAGTTGAGCATGTTTTCTAAGTCTTGAGCAAGTTTATATAATTGAGCTTCCTTGCATATTCTTTTTTTCTTGCATTAAAAATTACCTCTGTAAAAGACTCTTCACTAACAGTTGAACCATTATGTAAATATGTAATAACTGTTGCATTCTATCCATCATCAGTATATATTCTATCATTTGTTTCTCTAGCATTTTTATTTTAAAAAAAAATCCGCAATATCCCCAAATCATGAGAAACCTTGGGATTTAAATCATTATATGTAACAATAACATTTGAATATGTCGTATTCTCCTATGACACCGCATCACTCCAAAAACCGACAATACTCATATTTGGATAGTGATGATCATCTATTCGTTGTTTTGTGTTATCTGAATGAGATGAGCCAGATCATGTTGATAGACCTCATGAAATGCAATTTTAGAGCTTGTTGATGAATGATTTAGGCTTGCAAGTTCTACCGGAAATGATGAAGACTTTTTAGTGTGGCCATTCCCAACATTTGTACTCGATCTATGTTCTAAACAACATGTTTGAAATTGTGAAAATCATTTGCATTATGAGTAACATCGACTTCATTTTAGTGAAGTTTCACATAAATGATTTCTGAATCACCACATCTTCTGTCTTATGAAATTCTGCTTCATGGTCTACCACGAGAGGATCTATCTCCACAATTGGATCCTTCATAGGAAGTTCGTCTCCTATATTTCTATCTTCCTGCTTGACAGATATTTTAGGGACATAAATTGGTTTCTTTCTTATCTTTTCTTTCCTAGGAAGATTCTTTTTTCTATTATACTATGTACCACATTTATCCAATGAATGACCAATAACACGACAAGATGAGCAAAAAAGTAGGAGTTTTTATACTCAACATTCACATTAAAAGCATAACTGTTGGAACATAATGTATGAATTTAAAAATTGTTGAAGTCCCACATTGGAAAACTCTCATTTTGAATAGTTTTAATCACTATATAAATATTCTCAAAATTTTGTTGAAGTCCCACATTGGTTAGAAAACATATGTGGGTTTGCTTCCATCACTATATAAAGAGTGTCAATTTATTGTGAAAAACACACCAAAGTTGGATGCATTTCCCAACTTTTTCTTTTCTCTCTCTTATATTCTGCTCGATTGTTACCGAGCCACTTCTCCCCTTTCTTTCTGTCCCTTCAATATTTTAGAGCGGTATTGTACCGCAGTCCCTTCGATAGTTTAAAGCGGTTCTTGTACCGTAGTCTCTTTGATATTTTAAAGCGGTTGTTATACCGTAGTCCCTTCAATATTTTAAAGCGGTATTGTACTGTAGTCCCTTTGATATCTTAGAGCAGTTGTTATGCCGTAGTTCTGTCGAGTTTTGAGTGGTCTTAATACCACTATCCTTTTAGAGTGGTTTTATACCGTAGTTTCGTTGATTTATGAGTGGTCATAGTACCATATTGTGAGGCTTTAACCGCCTTATTGAGAGTGACTTTAACCGTCATATTGAGAGTGACTTTAATAGCCATATTGAAGGTGTAATTCTAGAACGGTTTTTTACGGTGCAGTGGAACTTCGATACAGTGAATCTGGGCTATTTTATCCTGGGGACGTCGTGGTTGATAGTCTGCCTTGCACAATTTGGGCAGTTCCGCGAAACGTCTTAAAGAGAGCGACCTAGTCCGCGACTCAACCCAGTAATATCTTCGGTGACACAAATTGTGATTTTTAAACAGTTTTTTCAAACTCAAAAACAACAATTTTAAGACATTTTTTCTACCATGTCAACCGAAGATATTACTGGATCTGTTTCTTTAAGGCAAATAGAAAAGGATAACAAAGTTGGAGAATTCACCCATGGGAGGGAAATGATTACCTATATAAGAATTATATTCTTAATAGACTTGCTGGTGATCTGTATGAATACTACAGTTCCAGCAATAGTGCTAGACAGGTGTGAGATGCTATAAAGAAGGGAAAGTTGGAGTTAAAAAGTGCGTTGTAGCTTGAAATGCTATAAAGAACAAATATGATACCGAGGAACTTGGAGCTAAAAAGTGTGTTGTAGCCGCTACCTCAAGTATCAGATTACCGATGACAAATACGTGGAGAAATTCAAAAGATAGCTCAGGAGATCATCTTAAGGTATGACTTTAGATGAATTTCAAATTGATTGTTTTTATCGACTAACTGCCTCTGTTTGAAAAGATTTCAAAAAATTCTTAAACCAAACGAATTTTCTCTAAAGAGTATGATAACCTGTCTCTAAAAAAAATGTTGTTTATTATTTTTTTGAATTAGGCAGAGTTTACTTATATCCAAGACATGTTTAAATTTAAATGTTGAAATTAAGAATGTCTCATTCTATTTACATGTTGTGTGATTTTAATATTTGACATGCTAGACTTTATCATGTGAACACATATTTTTTCAAACTTAAGTAACTCAGGTTTAATACCAATGTTATCTTTAAATGATTTTGAAAAAAAAATGTGATTTTTGTAGTCAAGTTAAAATAACAAAGAGTTCACATAAATCTGTAGTTAAAGAATCTGATTCTATAGATTTATTACACTCTGATATATGTGAACTTGATGAGACGTTAATAAGAATTGAAATTTTTTATTTTATCACTTTTATTGACGATCATTTTGACTATATACTTTTGTATATCTAATGAAAAATAAAAGTGAAACGTTTGACATGTTTAGAATCTTTGTAATGAGTCTTATAAAATTCAATGAATTATACATGAAACCACAACACCTTATTCACCTCAAATGAATGGTAAAGTTGAAAGAAAGAATATGACTCTGATTGAACTAGTTATTGCTATTATGCTTAACACTGGTGCTGCATCTCATTGGTGGGGGGAAATTATTTTGACTGTTTGCTATGTTTTGAATAGAGTTCTAAAATCTAAAAACAAAACATCTCCTTATGAGATAATAAAGAAAAGACAACAAAACTTGTCTTATCTTCAAACATGGGGTTGTATGGCTTATGTCAGAATCCCCCCTTCCAAACGAATTAAACTCGTCAGTAGAGCCTATGAATGTGTATTTATTTGGTATGCAGTAAACAGTAAAGCATATAGGTTTTATGACATAAATGCGAAAGTGATCATAGAGTCAAATGATGTTGACCTCTATGAAAATAAATTCCCTTTCAAATCGAGAAATAGTGGGGGCAGCGAACCAAGTCATACTCCCGTGACAAGAAGTACTGAAAGCAACAAACTAGGTGAATTGGAAACTCGAAGAAGTAAGAGAATCAGAGTTGCTAAAGATTATGGACAATAATATATGGCCTGTAATTCAGAAGAGGATCCTGTAAATCTCAAAGAAGCCTTGTCATCATTGGATGCAGATCTTTGGCAAGAAGCTATAAATGATGAAATGGATTCTCTAGAATCTAACAAGACCTGGTATATAGTAGACTTGCCTCCTGGTTGCAAACCAATAGGTTGTAAATGGATTTTGAAAAAGAAACTAAAACCCGATGGAACTATTGATAAATACAAGGCACGCCTTGTAACCAAAGGTTTTAGGCAAAGAGAAAATATAGATTTCTTTGACACTTTTTCACCAGTCACTAAAATAACATCCATTAGGGTACTCATTTCTCTAGCAGCTATTCATAACTTGGTGATACACCAAATGGATGTTAAAACAACTTTTTTTTAAATGGTGATCTAGAAGAAGAAATCTATATAGAACAACCTAAAGGTTTTGTAATTCATGGACAAGAAAATAAGGTCTGTAAGTTAGATAAATCTCTGTATGGTCTTAAACAAGCTCCTAAGCAATGGCATGAAAAATTTGATAACTTAATTATATCGAATGAGGTTAAAGTGAATGAAAGTGACAAATGTATTTATTACAAATATGAAAATGGCATTTGCTCTATCATATGTCTCTATGTAGACGATTTACTCATATTTGGTTCAAACATTCATGCTGTAAATACTGTGAAATCATTGTTGAGTAACAACTTTGATATGAAAGACCCCGGAGAAACGAATATAATCTTAAGAATCAAGATTACTAGGTTAGAAAAGGAAATTTCTTTGGATCAATCTCATTATGTTGAAAAGATCATAAAGAAATATAAATACTTTGACTGTAAACCTGCTTGCACACCATATGATCCAAGTGTGAAACTTTTTAAGAATACTGGTGAAGGTGTTAGACAAACTGAATATGCGAGCATCATTGACAGCCTCAGGTATGCCACTGATTGTACTAGACCCGACATTGCCTACGTCGTGGGACTATTGTGCAAGTTTACCAGTAGACCTAGTATAGAGGATTGGCACATTATCTAAAGAGTCATGAGAAACCTAAAAAGGACCATGTGTCTAGGATTACATTATCAAAGATTTTCTACCGTCCTTGAAAGATACAGTGATGATGATTGGAACACCTTGTAAGATGTCTCCAAAGCAACCAGTGGCTATAATTTTAGTATAACCGATGGTGATGTATCTTGGAAATCGAAGAACAGACGATATCGGCTCAGTCCACTATGGAGTCTGAAATGATAGCACTAGCTACTTCTAGTGATGAAGCGAGCTGGTTGAGATGCTTGCTAGCTGAGATCCCTTTATGGGAAAAACCTATGCTAGATGTGTTGATCCACTGCGCTAGTACCGCGGCTATTGCAAAAATTGAGAATCATTATTACAACGGTAAGAGATAACAAATACGTCGTAAGCACATCACAGTTAGAGAATTACTTACTAAAGGAGCTGTAATAGTGGATCATGTACGCACTGATGTTAATTTAGCAGATCCTTTGACGAAAGGATTGGCTAGAGAGAAAGTCATAAATACATCCAAAAGGATGAGACTAATGCCTATAGAGTCACTCATGATGGGAACCCGACCTAAAAGACTGGAGATCCCAAGAATTAGGTTCAATGGGTAATAACAAGTCGTGAAGTGATATGAGATGAACATGCTAATATATATCAGAGAAGCATGATTGATGTAGCGATGATAGGATGAGATGATAGAAACTCTTAATGAGATCTATACTCTATATGGAGGGAGTACCTAGCTACAGGAGTACTCTTGATAGACTCACCTATGTGAATGTGGAAATGGGGCCGTTTCCTATGGAATTTCGGGGCAAAAATTCCTAGAGCGTTCACTATACTGGGATAGACGTGCAGGGCCATAAATGCACATGCTTTTTAGAGTACACCTAATGAAAAGGTTGTGTGTGGGTTTGATGTCCGAGATATAGTTCAAGACTACGAGTCACTCTTGTTAAATCAGAATCTTACTTGCTATGCAATGGTTCCAGTCATAGACACATTTGCTTATGCACAATCTTATAGAAGCGTTTGACGCTATTTTAGAAACATTTTTTTAATTCAAGTGGGGGATTGTTGGAACATAATGTGTGAATTTAAAAATTGTTGAAGTCCCACATTGGAAAACTCTCATTTTGAATAGTTTTAATCACTATATAAATATTCTCAAAATTTTGTTGAAGTCCCACATTGGTTAGAAAACATGTGGGTTTGCTTCCATCACTATATAAAGAGTGTCAATTTATTGTGAAAAGCACACCAAAGTTGGATGCATTTCCCAACTTTTTCTTTTCTCCCTCTTATATTCTGCTCGATTGTTACCGAGCCACTTCTCCCCTTTCTTTCTGTCTCTTCGATATTTTAGAGCGGTATTGTACCGCAATCTCTTCGATATTTTAAAGCGGTTCTTGTACCGTAGTCTCTTTGATATTTTAAAGCGGTTGTTATACCGTAGTCCCTTCAATATTTTAAAGCGGTATTGTACCGTAGTCCCTTTGATATCTTAGAGCGGTTGTTATGCCGTAGTTCTGTCGAGTTTTGACTGGTCTTAATACCACTATCCTTTTAGAGTGGTTTTATACCGTAGTTCCGTCAATTTATGAGTGGTCATAGTACCATATTGTGAGGCTTTAACCGTCTTATTGAGAGTGACTTTAACCGTCATATTGAGAGTGACTTTAATAGCCATATTGAGGGTGTAATTCTAGAACGGTTTTTTACGGTGCAGTGGAACTTCGATACAGTGAATCTGGACTGTTTTATCCTGGGGGACGTCGTGGTTGATAGTCTGCCTTGCACAATTTGGGCAGTGCCGCGAAACGTCTTAAAGAGAGCGACCTAGTCTGCGACTCAACCCAGTAATATCTTTAGTGACACAAATTGTGATTTTTAAACAGTTTTTTCAAACCCAAAAACAACAACATAACCATATCTTTCAACAAGAAGAAAAACATGCAAGAATGTTAACAAATCAAGATCTACCAAAATTCTAGCGTATTATCCAAATTTCTTACTACAAGTTGCTTATCCAAGGCTAGAGGGATATATACCAATACTTCTTGCAATTGCACAAAGTACTCGTGGCCTCCAATATTCAAGCGGGAGACCGTAAATTCTAACCTAACATTGAAGACTACGTTAAAAAAGAATCTATGATCCTACCATCGAAATCCTCATAAGGTCCTCTATGGAATAAAATGAAAAAATAAAGAAACCTAAAGGGTCCTTAACTTTTCGTGTAGCTTATCAATTTTTAGAGAAACCTCTTCCTTCTTTAACTTTTCGTGCAAGCGATGACCACGTGAAAAAACAAGGCAAAGCAAAATTTACGGTAATGAACAATCGACAATAGTTGCAAAATCGTTTATGCATGGATGAAATGCACCACCAAAATTTGTAATTGCAAATCACTAAGTTGGACTGATGATCAAACATGCTCATTCATTTTCAAGCACTCCATGATGCCGTCACACTTTTCACACCCTAAAGAGAAAAACCTTAACTCGATTAAATTTAATGTCTACTGAAAGTTATTAAGAAAAATAAATAAGAGTTACTCTTAAAATTAATGGATTCACACTTTATAAATATAATTAACTAGTTGAAAACATTCTTCTTAACTAGTTGTAATAATATTTAAGAGTCACAGTTAACATGTTTCAAATTTAATTAACTATAGTTGTAGTAAAATTTTTTATTTAATTTGATAGTTCCTGTGAACTGCGAAATTTCCCACTTCACTACAAATGAGATATGAATGGAAAAATTCAACGAATTATGTATTACTCGCATATAGTTTTGTTCTAGTTTTGTTGGATGTTATGTATGGGTGAGAATAGGCTGGGCCGAGCTAGATATCGTAAGACTTGACTTGTCAAAAAATGCAAGGTCTAAGCCTGACTCGCGTCTTGTCACAAGTTTACCTTTTAGGTTTGAGTCTGACTTTGATAGAAGTTTGGTATGATATGTTAGTCTACTTAAAAGTCTATTTTATTTTAATATTTTTAAATAAGTAATCAAACATATCTTTAAATAGATTAACGAGTTAATATGTCAGTGAAATTAAGTTCTATTTTGATATTTAACATGACATTTTGAAGAATTTGACTTTATACACATCTTATTTCAATTCTATTTTGTAATAGTACATTTAATTACGTCAAAAATTAAAGAAGGTTAATATGCGTAAATTACTAAAAGTTAAATATCTAACAAAAAATCAAAATTTAATATAATATTTATAGTAGAAAAAAGTTGTTAATTATATTTATTTAAATAGATCGACTTAATTAATGGGCTTAAAAGGTTTATTATGTGGTCTATAGCCTGATTTTTTTTAACTAAATAGACTTTTTTAAAAGTCTAAACCTCGTCGATTTAAAAAAAAAATCTAGTCTGAGGTAGACTAAGTTGTATGCCTCTCTCGGTTGGTGTGATCTATTTTCCGTCTTAATATTGTGTTATGTTTATGTATGCATTATTTTAGGGTACAGAAGACGGAGCTATAGATGACATATTCCAGTGGGCATCAATTCAGCCAAAAATTATTAAGGCTGCTATTGTCATTGGCAGGCTAATGGATGAGATTGTGTCAAACGAGGTATATTTATAATTCCAAAGAATCTTCTTTGCAATATATTTGTTTTAATTCAAACTATATACGCATTTACATGAATTATTATTCTTTGCATATAGTTTGAATAGAAAAGAGAACACATTTCCTCATTTTTGGAATGCTGTATGAAGAAATATAATATCTCTAGGGAATCTGCCATTCAAGAAGGTAGAAAGAGAATTATTGATGCTTGGAAACATATCAATAAGAAATGTCTTAGGCCAACTGAAGTTCCAATGCCCTTTCAAAGGCACCTTTTAAACCTTTCACGTTTTATGTATGTGGTTTATAAAGAGGAAGATAACTTTACAAATTCAGGGGGAGAAATTAATGAAAACATTAATTGAAGTTTTGCTTGTTAATTATACGAAAAGCTGTTATCAATACTTCTCGTATTTTCATAATAAACATTCATTTTCATCGTATGATACACAGAATAATAACTTTTATAAAGTATTATATTCAAAATAAAATATAAACAAACTTAACCAATTAAACAATGTCTTCAGCAATCAATTGATGATGATTTTTGTTGAAGTTTCTGATGAAAAAATTATAAAGAAAACAAAATGCTTGCAAGAGCTAAAAGAAAAACTAAAATAGAAAACATGACAATACATATGATTGTTTATTTTATGAAAACATATTCTATTTTTATTTTTTAAATTTGGTATATATTTTACTTTTGTTAATAAGAAGATAAGGACGTAAGAGATTTTTAAAGTGGTTTTTATTCAACACTTGTGTAGGGATATTTATATTCATAAAATTAATAAAAACTTAAAAGAAATATTTACATTATTTTTAAAAATATATCTTTTATTAATTAATATTTTATCATCTATTCATAACAAGGTTAGTCTATCATCAAAATAAAATTGATATAAATTTTAGAAAATAAAATATTTTCACAATTAAACTGTTTCATGGTTTTTACTTTTTTAAACCTCGTGCTGCACGGGGAGCAGGTTAGTTCTAGTTAAATAATAAAGAAATAAATATAGATTCAGATCCAGGGCTAGAGTTAAAATATCATGATAACTATGCCAAAAATAAAAAAGAATATTTGATGATAGTCAATTATAGGAAATGGATAATGAAAAACGAGAACTAGATTCAAAAATTATAATGACATGGGTCCTTTGCCTGTAAAAGCAATATTCACGACGTCTGCTATGTGATTTGCTAAATCCCTCAACAACATTTATTAAAGTAGACATAAAGTTAAAAACACCACAAACCTGAAAATGATTTTTGGCAATAACAACTAATATATTGTAATTGATGAACAAAATAATGTACATAAAACACGGATGAATTTTTCCTTAAGATCTAATATTTTAGACCACCAAATTCTCCTTGCATGTTGCTAGCACCACTATAACCTTGTCCCCGAATTCTTGAAGTAGTTAGACCATGTTTCCAAAACAATTAATCAATCATGCAAAGAGGATATAGTAAATTTATACAGTAAATTTTAACTATTGTATTATAAATTTATTAAATTTTAAATTTAGAAGATATATTTAAAAGAAACACAAATAATAATGAAATTTATACAATATTTTACCTAATTGAATTGTGATAAACATTTTATCCCATGAATGATTTATAAATTAAATTATAGTTACTCCATTATAATATTTTTCTAGGAGATTTAGATATTCAAGATATATACACACTACAAAGGAAATATATATTTTTCTTAATTATTATTATTTTTTTAAATTTGGGAAGGGGAAATTAATCATTATATTAAAGTAACACTAATGACTATATTTGAACTTTATTCCTTGAGGTTCTAATGTTAAACTCTTACCACCCACTCAGCACCTCATTATCTTCTCTTTTTATTAATTGAGTCGTGAAAAAAAAAATTATTTTAACTAACTAATCATTGACTACTAATATTTATTTTGTATATGATTTATACAAAAAATTATAATTAATGTACTATAATATTCTTCAAAAAAATTATGTAGAAAACATTAAAAAAAATAACTATTAATGAAATACATGGTTCTCTTTTAATTAATTGTTTCGTGAAAAAATATTTTTAAAATACAATGATAAACATTTCTCCCATTTATAATTAATAAAAAAAATATTCTTCATAAGTTTTTTTTTTTTCAAATTTTGTAAGAAAATATTGCAAAAATTAAACCAAAGTCTTGGGATACTCTAAGAGCAATAAAATCTTTCTTGTGGATTTTTGAACTTATGTACAGTTTGAAAGTTAATTTTAATAAAAGTTTGCTTGTTGGACTCTTGAGTTGAAGAAGCTTTGATAGTGTTACATTGTCTTATAGGTGACACGTCGTTTAAATTTTGTGCCCTACCAATTGATGGCAACTGATAACTCTTCATCATATGCATATTTGTCATTGTTTTTAGTCTTCTTTATAGGAAATCATTAGTTAATTTAAGGAGTTATTTAATATATTTTGTTGATTTTAGTTTTTAGATTTAACATGTTTATGTTCGTATTTCCTTTATTAAGTAGATATTTTTTTATGGTTTTATGTTATTTCCTTATTTTCCGTGCAGTGCTGAATTTTGATGAGAAATCAACATGACCTACATGGAGTATTTCTACCATATCTGGAGTTGTAGATGTCCAATTGGAGTCAAACCAAGTGCAAATGAAATCTTAGATCCATAGCTACAACTTTCATGAAGACACCAGAACCAAATTCGGACTCAAAATAGTAGAAATATGCAGTATACGTCAGACATAAGATGTTGTGCGCTTGAAGCGCGCCAGCTGCGCTCGAAGCGCGTTTTAGCACCACTGCTTCTGTTTTAATGCGCCTGAAGCGCAAGTCTTGCGCCTGGGGCGCGTGGCGCGCTGAAGAATGCATAAAACCGAGTCTTTCTAAATTTTGAGGGATCTTTTTGTCAATTGAGAAGCTCAGAGACTTGTACCCTAGCAGAGGCGCTCAGAGACGACTGTTCTACACCATTGAAGGAGTTTTATCAAGAATCATTCATGAATCCTTCTTGTAATTCTTCTTTAATCTCTATCTCTTTAATCTCTTTAATCTCTGTAATGAGTAACTAAGCCCTATTTGTTAGGGATGAGTGGAACAAGATGGAAGCTTTATTTGTCTGAATTGACTCCTGGTTATATGAATAAAGTTATTGAATTATTTTTATCATCTCTGTGCTTAATGCTTTTTATTGCCTGATCAACTTTAAAATGTTCTATGATTCGTAATTTGAAATGGAAATGGACTTTACGAATGCTTGAGATGATAAATTCATGAGATTGTAGTCTAGGGATAGATGCAGGTCATGAAACCAATTGAATTAGTTGCAGAGACAACAGTTTAAAAAGAGAATTTTTGTACTGTAAAGCTTAATCCTAATTTTAAACCCACTAAGGAATTATGAGTTATTTTGGAATTAAATGTTCTGTCACTAAGACATTAGGGCAAGAATACTAAAGAGAATTCGATAATAATTCAATAAAGAAATTCAGTAACTAGGATCAAATTAGAAACCAAGGTTGGACTCAAAGTGAAACTCATCCCTGACATTTTTCTCATCATAAAAGTTCAATTTCATTACTATTGTTATTTTAAATATTACCCAAATCAATTCAGAAACTTTTTGTTCAATTTCAGTAATTAAAGATAATTCGATAGTAAAACGCAATCCTTGAGTTTGACACTCGGTATTACCGTTTTTATTTATTACTTGCAACGATTCAGTATACTTGCTGAAACGCTATCAGCAACCCTGGTAGGTTTTCCCTTTTGGGAATCAGATGTTGATAAGGTACGGAAAAGACTTTCATCTTGGAAATATCATAATTTGTCAATGGGCAATCATTCGGTGTTACTCAAATCTATCATGTCATATCTATTGGTTTACTTTCTTTCTTTGTTCAAGGCTCCAACAGGTACTATCTCATTACTTGAATCCATATTTAAATCGTTTTTACGGGGGATAGTGAGGATGCACGTAAAACTCATTGGATTAATTGTGACAAAATTTGTTTAGATAAGAAATATGGAGGGTTAGGTGTGAAGAGGATTAGGGAGTTTAATAAAGCTTTATTAGGAAAGTGGTATTGGAGGATGATGGTGGAACACAATAATTTATGGTTTCGTATTCAATTTATAAAATATGGAATCGAGCATGGGATTTTTAAAATTAAGGGGGTTAGGGAATCGGTGTAGTGGAACGATATTCAAAAAGTGTGTGGGCTTAGTAGTGTGGGGAATATGGATGGTTTAATAGTAATATAGTGAGAGTGGTAGGTAATGGTGAAAATACTTTATTTTGAAAATTTCCTTTGTAAAATGGAGGTTTGTTGTTTGATCATTTTGGTAGACTTTTTTGCATTGTTACTAGTAAAAGTTGTTAAGACAAACTCTCATTTTAAAGTTTTGGTGAAAATAAACAAAGGTTAATTAAAAACATTAATTATGATTCTAAAATGTTATGTTAATTTAACTTGTGCTTTTGAGCATATTAATTCAAATATAGGATTCAAGCAAAGCTAAGAAATCAGCATAATAAAGCCAAAATCTGAACAGACAAAAACAGATAATATTCTTGACAAAATTTGGAAAACGGAGAATGTTCTCCAGTTTCAAATATAGTCAAGTCAGCTTAAAGATCAATCAATCTTCATTACTTAAATGAAGATATTGCCTCTTGAATATTTCTTCTAGTATGGACTTAGTTTCATACCCTGAACTATGCTATCTTCTGGTCTGGGTCAAATCTGAATTGAATCTCTTGTTCTGGACCCATTAATTTATCCTCTGATTAAGTCTGGATCAAGTCTGGGTTGTTTATCATTTTACTGCCAGACCATCTTCTGGTCAGAATAACTTCTGGTCTAAGTCTGACTAATGATTCCTTCTGGTCTGGATCATGTCTCCCTCTGGCAGGCTTCCTTCTGGTCTGGTCCAGGTCTCCTTCTGACTTTGCTTTCTTCTGATTTGGGACAACAAAGATATCCTCTGGTAATTTCAGGATGCATCCTCTAGTATCTTTTGGATGCATTATCTGGTGTTTTCATCTTTTACCTCTGGAACCTTTATCTTCTGGTGGCATTTAATGTAATCTTTCTAAGTACAAAATAAGGTTACATGGAGTGCTTTTGTAAACATCAAAATCCTAAGTACTTAGAACCAACTTGGTTCCAACAATTTCCCCCTTTTTGATGATGACAAAACCTTAACTTATTTTGCTAGCTTGTGACTCGAAGTACTTGAAATACTCCCCCTCAGACCAATCTCTCCCTCTAAGTCTGATACTGACTTTTTCTTCTCCTTTTCAACTCCTTCTTGAATCATTCTTTCTTTTCTTCTCTTCTCATCTCCTTTTCAACTTCTTCTCTTTTCATCTCTTTCTGATTTATTTTTCTCTCTCCCTGTTTCTTCTCCTTTTCAACTCCTTCTCTTTTCACTCTTTTTTTTTCTCTCTTTATTTTTCTCTCTCCCTGATTCTTCTCCTTTTCAACTCCTTCTCTTTTCATTTCTTTCTTTTTCGCTCCTCATTTCTTTTTATCTCTCCTTTTCTACTTATTTCTCCTTTTTCTCTCTCTCCCCCTTTTTGTCATCAGCCAAAAAGAGGTCCTACTATTTTCGTATTTTTGTTTTTTTTACAAAGTACAGAAATTAAAAACAAAAATAAAAGACATAAAATTAAAATTACAAGAAAATTAAAAAAACTCCTAAGAAGACTACTTGAGCTAGTCAGATATGGAGACAATGTTGAGATGTTTCTTATTGAACTCGAACCTGTCTTTAGGTAATGCTTTGGTGAAGATGTCAGCCCATTGATGATCAGGGTAAGGTTGGTGGTTCCTTTAAGGTATCTCAAAATTTGTTTGACAGCAGTTAAATGGGATTCCCTAGGGTCAGCTTGAAAACGGGCACAGACACAAACACTAAACAAGATGTCAGGTCTAGAAGCAGTTAAATAAAGAAGGGATCCAATCATACCTCTGTATGTTTTCTGGTCTACCTTTTGGCTGGTTTCATCTTTCTCGAGTGAGCAGGTTGAGTGCATGGGGGTGGCCATAGGCTTACATTCACTCATTTTGAACTTTTTAAGAAGTTCTTTAGTATATTTAGATTGGTGAATGAGTATACCTGATTTACCTTGGTGAATCTGAATTCCCAGGAAGAACTTAAGTTCTCCCATCATGCTCATTTGGTACTCTTTCTGCATTAGGTCAGAAAACTCCTTGCACAAAGTGCCATTAGTAGATCCAAAGACGATATCATCAACATAAACTTGAATAATCAAAATATCATTCTTAATGGATTTCCTAAATAGAGTATTATCAATCTGGCCTCTGTCAAATTCATTCTTAAGCAGAAAGGTACTAAGTCTGTCATACCATGCCCTTGGTGCTTGTTTTAAACCATATAAAGATTGTTTTTAAGTTTAAAGACATGGTCTGGAAAATCAGAATTTTCAAATCTAGGGGGCTGTTTGACATAGACTTCCTCACTTATGTAGCCATTTAAGAATGCACTTTTAACATCTATTTGATACAGTGTTATATCATGATTAGCAGCAAATGATAAAAGAATTCTAATTGCTTCTAACCTGGCCACTAGAGCAAATATCTCATTGTAATCGATACCTTCCTGTTGACTGTATCCTTGAGCTACAAGTCTGGCTTTGTTCCTTACCACTTCAACTTTTTATTGAGTTTATTCCTGAACATCCACTTGGTTCCAATAATGTTTTTGTTTGGTCTGGATACCAGATCCCAAACATCATTCCTTTGAAATTCATTCAGCTCTTCTTGCATTGCAAGTATCCAACCTTCTACTTCAGATTTGAAAATTTGTCGTATTCTTGCTTGAAGCTTCTGCTTTTTCAAGTTCTTTTGCCTGCAACAACTTCTGATTCTGATAAATGAACTTCTGGTTCTGGTAAATTTGTAACAGCTTATGATTCTGATAAATCAGCTTCTGGTTCTGGTAAATCTGCAACAGTTTTTTGATTCTGGTAAATATCTAGATTTCTCTTGTAACATATCTTGGCTGTTTCTGACTTGATCAGATTTATCTTTTGAAGATTTGTCATGTGTTGCTGACTTGCTTGTATCCTCTACCTTTCCAGGTATTTCTGTTTCTTCTGCTCCCTTTGGTTCTGATGAACCTGCACTATCTTTATCTTGCTTTGATTTGTCAAGAACAAGCAGTTTGTCATATAACATAATATAAATCAAATAATTTAAAAATGAACTTAATACAGCCAAACCATTAATTCTGCTTCTGGTGGTTTCTGCTTGTTTTTGAAACCACTGGAATGCTGTTTTTGCTGAAGTGTTCAATTCGTGTGAATCACCTGGTTCCTCTGACAGTTTGAAAACCTGCAGAATACTTATCTAGCTTTGATTTTTTAAGATCAAGCTTCTTGTTATCACAGTAAACATAAATATCAAACAATAATAGAATTTATAGCAAGATGTAACCTCTATGTCAACAGTTTCAGTTTTACTCTGAAAATCTTCTTGCTTCTGATTTTCAAATTCCGAATCTGTATGTTCTGTGATTAAATGATTTGGATGAAGGGTTTTGAATTCCCTTCCAGGTTTGTGGTCTTGATGAATTTCACTGGAGTGTTTGAAGAACTCTCCTGATTCTGATTCTTCTCTTTCTGCTTTGGCTGATACACCATGTTCCTCTGGTGATTCTGGTAATTATACTGGTTCTGGTTCTGGTTCGGGTTCTGGTACTGATTCAGATTCTGGTTTCAGTGTTGGTTCTGGTTCCAATTCCGGTGCCTCTGATACTGGTTCCAGTTCTGGTTCTGGTTCCAATTCCTGTACCTCTTATACTGGTTCCAGTTCTGGTTCTGGTTCTGGTTCCAGTTCCTGTACCTCTGATACTGGTTCCAGTTCTGATTCTGGTTCCAGTTCATGTTCTGATTCGTGTGATATGTGTGATATTTCCTGTTCCTCCTATGATTCTGGTTCTGGTTCTGATAGGTATTGTGTTGACCAGTTCTTCTTCTACCAGAGTCACTTGGCTTCTGTTTGGTAGATGTTGGAACATAAACCTTCTTCTGCTTGTGCATTGCCAACATCCATTGTCCAGGCACCATTGCCCCTCAGAATATATGCAACATAGACAATTTGATCTTTTGGTACCAAGAACTGATTGGGTCCAGGTTTGTTAGTCTTAACAGCTCTCTGATCTTGTTCAGATTTTACCATTGGACAAGATAATTCAGAGTGACCTTTTCTTAGCAAAAACATCATAATGAATAGTTTTAGTATCAGCAATAGTTTCTGTAAAACCAAGACCTCTCTTTCCAATGTTACTGTTTCCATAAATCATATATGCATATTTACTTCTTTCCATTCCATTAGAAATAAAGTTTTGAAAAAATTGCTCATGCATATCCGATTCACAAACAGTTTTGGAAGTGGAATGAACATTACTTTTTAGAGTTTGGTTTTCAGATTTGAGTCTCGCAATTTTAGTTTTAAAATCCCTGTTTTCAGTTGCATACTCAGAATTTTGATTCTTTAAAACTTGGACTTCTTTGGTCTGATTTTTCTTATCTTCCCTAAGAGTTTTCAGTTTTAAAGACATCTTATTGTTTGCATTTAAAAAGTCTTTTACAGCTTCAATTAATTCAGATTTAGAGAGATCAGAAAATACCTCTTTGTCTTCATCTTCTGAATCTGTTCCAGAGCCTGAGCTGTATCCAGAACTTGAGTTGGTATGAGCCATCAGAGCCAGAATTGCTTCCTCTGATGTGCTTCCAGACTTGCTTGAATGACTGCTTTGATCATTCTTCCTTCTGCCTGCTTTCATTCCTGAGACTAGACCTTTATGAGGTCCAGAGGCAGACCTGATGTGTGTCATCATTGCTGTTTCTGCCTCTTCTTCATCAGACGATTCTTCTTCTGATTCTGATACATCCCAGGCAGCCATCAAACCCTTCTTTCTGAATCTGGAACTCTTCTTGTGTTGTTTTCCTTTTTCCAGATTTGGACATTCTGACTTGATATGTCCAGGTTCATTGCATCCATAACAAACGATACTCTTCTTGTCATATTCTTCCTTTCCTTTGTTGTTATGTTTCTTCTTGAAGCTTCTCCTCTTTCTGTTTTCCCAGATCTTAACCATATGTTTGGTTAAGTAAGCCATATCATCACTGTCACTGTCGCTATCCTCTGATTCTGATGCTGCCCTTGCAGCTTTCTTCTGTTTCGACTTTAAGGTCATATTCTTATTCTTCTTTGGTTCATCTGCTTCTAGTTCTATTTCATGAGATCTGAGTAAGCTGATCAGATCTTCAAGTTTTAAGTTATTCAGATCTTTGGCTTGTTGAACTGCAGTAACCATTGGTCTCCACTTGGTTGGTAAGCTTATTAGAATCTTCTTGACATGATCTGCTGTTGTGTAGCTTTTCTTCAAGACCTTCAGTCCAGATATCAGAGTTTGGAATCTACAGAACATTCCATCAATGTCTTTATCATCTTCCATCTTGAACATCTCATACTATTTGACCAGTATGTTAGCCCTTGCTTCTTGAACCTGCTGGCTTCCTTCATAGGTCAGAACCAGACTGTCGAATATGTTCTTTGCGGTTTCTTTATCTGTGCATCTGTCAAATTCCTTGAATGTGATGGCACTGATCATGATGTTTCTGGACTTGTGATGCAGCTTGTATAATTTGCTTTGATTTGGTTTCATATGTTCCATTTCCAGTTCTTTAGTTGGATTTCCTGGAACAGTAGGTGCAGTGTATTCTTTGACTACCAGCTTCCATAATTCAGGATCTTGAGATATGAAGAAACTTCTCATTCTGTCCTTCCAATACTCAAACCTTTCTCCATCAAACAGTGGTGGTCTGTTGATGTTGCCTCCCAATTCTTCTGACATGTTGAACCCTTGGACCTTTCCTCAAACACTGTTAAGTGCTCAGCCTTGAGACCGAGCTCTGTCAATTGAAGGTGCAAACACGAGAATGGGGGGTTGAATTGTGTTTGACTAACTTGAATACTTTTTCTGTTTTTGCAGTTTTAAAAAAAAACTTGATGTATGAATAAAACAGAGTTAGCAGCGGATATAAAGTAAAAATAAAAACACAGAATTTTATACTGGTTCACCGTTAACGAGGCTACGTCCAGTCCCTTCACCTTGAAGGATTTCACTAATTCAAAACCTTGAATTACAACAATACCACTGACCCTCCAAGTCAGTCTTCTCAAACAATCTAACAATCATAGACTTTTGAGGAATACAACACCTTGACTTCTTAAGTCAAGTCTTCTCCTACCAATCTGACAACCCCAGATTATAGAAGGAATTACAACGCCTTGAATCTAATTGCCAAGTAATCTGCTACCCCTTCTGACTCCCTCATATTGTAGACTCTACTTCAACAACTTAGATTTAACACAAGTGAAAGAAAATAACACGAGTGCTTGCTTCAGGAAAGCTAGAACTCACAATTAACCTCACTGAAAACTCGAGTGTTTGCTTTTGGAAGTGTATGACTCTTTGGTGATTTTCGATGCTAAGTCTTCTGCCTTGAGCCTCCTTTTATAGATGCAGATTAGGGTCTCTTCCAAGCTTAAATTCGAGCTGTATCTTGCCAGATACTCTTGCAAAAATACTTTGACCAATCGGGCTTCACTTACATAAAAAACATATCTTTTTATGCTCCAGATTGCCTTTCAAAAATAACTTTGACCAATTCCGAATTTAATTAATTCTGGAACAAATCTTTCTTCCCGCCAATAGCTTCTGAATTCCACAAGTCTTCAATTTATTTTTTTATCAAATCCTTTTTATTACTTTGATCAAATTTTAATCAAATCTCCACCGATTATCATCATGATTAAATCTGAACCCTTTGATCTTCTGTTGTCGTCCACATCTGGACCATACTAAGTGATCTGTTGTGATCCTCTGATTTCGGCCAACACTGGACCACACTTTCTGATCTTCTGATTTCAGCCAACCTGGACATGCAAACTGATCTGTTGTGATCCTCAGATCTCGGCCAATGTTGTCTTACGACAAACTCTCATTTTTAAAGTTTTGATGAAAATAAACAAAGGTTAATTAAAGATTGTTAATTATGATTCTAAATGTATTGTTAATTTAACCTGTGCTTTTGAGTGTGTTAATTCAAAGATAGGTTTCAAAAGAATCAAAGAAAACAACATAAACAAAGGCTGAAGAACATTCTTGACATATTATGGAAAACGGAGAAAGTTCGCCAGGCTGTGACATCATAAAGACCAAACTTTCTCCATCACTTAATTGATGTTATTGTCTCTGGTATTTACATCAGTATTAAGAGTACATGACAAGGAACAGATGTGATCAATTACAATCAAAAGAAACCATTCGAATCACAAAGAAAAAATGCCATGAATCAAAGCTGCCCAAGCAGAAACTGAACACTCTCCAGTTCTGCTGTCAAGACTGATAAACAATCTTGACAATGTACAATGCATCAAGACAGCTTCCAGTATGTTCAGAAATCATTCCAGATTGATTACCAATCTCCGGGATATCCAAAAGCTAAAGCTCCAGATTGATCATCAATCTCCAGCAACTACATTACAGTTTTCCGCAACAACATTTTGTGATCATTTTCAATCTGTTTTAATTGATCCAAAGCTCCAGTTCAAGACAACAATATTATCACTTATCAGAAGCATTAAAGGATCATTAATTACTCAAGAAAATTTGATTCAAAACGCAACACACAGCTCAGTCTGAACAGAAAATAAAAATAGTCAAAAGTTAGATTATTTTTATTTAGAAATAATGCCTCTGGTCAAGCCTAACAAAGGCACTATCAAATGCTCTATTGACCTCCATTCAATGCTCTCAAGCCTATAAAAGGAAGGCCACAGTTCAAGGAAAATGCAGAAGTTCAAGCGCTAACAAATCTCTCAAAATCATTCACATTTACATACTTGAAATTCTCCAATCACATACAAGAATCAGTTTGGTTAAATTTGTTTTACTCTGATACATTATACTGATTTCTTTGTAAATAATCGAATCTCAAACAAGAGTTGAGACATCTCAGATTCTAACAAAACAATCTCTTCATTGTTGTAAAACTCAAACTATAAGAGTTAAGTATAGTTTGGGGTAGATTGTAAGAAATCCTATTAAGGTTGGTAGGTGATTTGATTAATCTCTTTCTGGGTGGAATTAGATTAAGTTCTGAAAACAAAGATCAAGTTTGATCTAGGCTAGGTTCTGTAAAACCAAGAAGGTTCTTGTTTTAAACACTTAGTGGAAAATCTCACAATTGTGAGGACTGGACGTAGCCTAAGTTGGGTGAACCAGGATACATCTGTGTGTGGTATTTCTTATCCTTCATCTCTTTATTAAGTTTGATTGTTAAAATACAAAACTGTTTTTATGTTTTACAAACTAATATGAATGTTCTCCGTTTTATGATAAAACCAAGAACGTTCTCCGTTTTTCTACTTCCTTAACCAAGAACTTTCTTGAGTTCAAAACTGAAGTTTTTCAGGAAATTTAAAAAAAGGAGATTTACAATTCAAACCCCCTTCCTTGTAAATCAATTTTGCTACTTCAATTGGCATCAGAGCCTGGTTTCTAAAAAGAACACCTAACAAGTGTTAGAGAAAAAGATCCAGAAAAATGTCCAAAGCAAAATACATTGTTGAAGGAGGATCCTCAAACAGACCACCATTTTTTGATGGTACTGATTACTACTTTTGGAAAAGCAAAATGAAATTGTTTCTCAAATCACAGGACACAGGCATGTGGAACATCATAATAAATGGAAATCATGTTCCAAGAATAAATCAAGAAGATTCAACTTCAGCAGAAAAGAAAGAAGCAGACTAGACTCCTGATGATAAAGCTAAGGTACTCCTAAATTCTAAAGCTCATTTATTCTTATCGTGTGCTTTGAGCAGGGAAGAAAGTGAAAGAGTAGACGAATGTGAAACTGCTAAAGAAGTATGGGACACATTGCAAACTCACCATGAAGGCACAAGCCATGTCAAAGAAACAAGAATAGACATTGGTATAAGAAAATTTGAATTATTTGAGATGCAAGAAGGAGAAACCATTGATGAGATGTACGCAAGATTCACAACAATAGTGAATGAAATGCGTTCCCTTGGCAAAGCTTATTCAATACAAGACAGGGTAAGAAAGATCATGAGGTGTCTTCCAGTTGTATGGAGACCAATGGTAACAGCTATAAGCCAAGCCAAGAATCTTGAAACACTTCCCCTGGAAGAATTGATAGGAACCATAAGAGCACATGAAATACTGCTACAAGAAGATAAACCTGCCAAGAAAGGCAAAGCAGTGGCTCTGAAGGCATCTCAGGAGAGCATCATATTACAAACTGATGAAGAACCAGAAGAAACTGGACAAGAAAATGCTGATGAAGAAATTGCTCTTCTCACCAGAAAAATACAAAGAATGATGAGAAGGAGAGATCAAATCAAGAAGGGATTTCCAAATAAAAATCCCAAAACAGAAACAGATAAAAGCCAGATTACATGTTTTGGTTGTAATAAATTAGGACATTACAAAGCTAAATGTCCCTTGAATAAGAAAACACCAAAACGATTTCCATTTAAAAAGAAATCAATGCTGGCCACATGGGATGATTCAGAAGAATCAGACACAGAAGAAGGAGAAGAAGCCAACATATGCTTGATGGCAGATACAGAAGAAAACGAGGTAACTAATTCTGAATCCTGTTCTTTGTGTGAATTAATGGGAAAAGAATTTGACAACTTGCTAAATGATTCAAACATTCTTATACAAAAATGTAGTTCTTTAAAAGAACAAGTTTTAAAAGAAAAAGAAGAAAAAGAAAAGGCTCAGGCTATGATTGATATTCTCAAGAATACCATTCAAGAACTGAGAGGATCAAAACAGCAAAGTTGTGAAATTCAGAAAGGTCAAGAACGTTCTGCAGCTAAAACGGAGAACGTTCACCTTAAAACTGAAAATGAAATTTTGAAAACTGATTTGCTAAATTTTATTAAAGCTACTGAAACTTTTCAAAAAAATCATGGGATCACAAATAGGAATATTTGATAAAGCTGGTCTTGGATTCAATCAAACTAAAAAAACCAAAATGTATGAAAACTTTTTTATTCCGGAAAGCAAGATTGAAAAATGTAAAACCAAATGTTCATATTGTAAAAAACTTGGACATTTGGAATTTGCTTGCTACTTCAAAAAATGGGATGAAAAGATTAAGAGCAGAAGAATGTTTAAAAGAAAAGAAAGTTCTGCAAATAGAGAACAAATTTTGAAAAAACTGCAAAAGGGAGAACGTTCTCCAGACTATTCTCAAAACGGAGAAAGTTCCAAAATAAAAACTGAACTTTCTCCAGAAAGTTTGAAAAAAGGAGAACGATCTAGAACCTTTACAAAATCAAGAGTCAAACCTTCCAAAACTCAGAATTCAAAATCAATACCAAGACCAACAGTTAAATGCTCATATTGTCTCAAATTTGGTCATCAAGAGTCAACATGTTATTTTAAAAAGAAAGAAATTATTAAGACTAACTCTCAAGGACCCAAGACAAAGTAGGTACCTAAAGTGAATGTAAACTCTTATCCAGGCTGGATTTCAAAGTGCCAAGAGAAAGCCTTGGTTCTTGGACAGTGGCTGTTCAAGACACATGACAGGTGATAAAAACTATTTCATGTCCTTCATTAAAAAGGATGGAGGATCAGTTACTTTTGGTAACAACAATCAAGCTCAGATCAAAGGTAAAGGAACTATTGGTAAGGCAAACTCTGCTCAAATAACTGATGTTCAATACATTGAAGGTTTGAAACATAATCTTCTAAGTATAAGTCAGTTATGTGACAATGGTTTTGAAGTTATTTTCAAACCAATAGTATGTGAAGTAAGAAAAACAGATTCTGGAGAGGTGTTATTTTCTGGAAATAGAAAGAAAAATCTATATGTCCTATATCTTGATGAATTACCAGATGAATCATGTTTTATGTCAATCGATAAAGATAAATGGATATGGCATAAAAGGGCTGGACATATAAGTATGAAAACAATTTCAAAAATCTCTAAACTGGATCTTGTTAGAGGATTGCCCAAACTGAATTTTGACAAAAATAGAATTTGTGAAGCTTGTGCAAAGGGAAAGCAAGTCAAGAGTAGTTTTCATTCAAAAGATTTTATATCTACAAACAGAACTCTTGAATTACTTCACATAGATCTTTTTGGGCCAATCAAAACAACAAGTTTAGGAGGAATGAAATATGGTTTAGTTATTGTTGATGATTTCTCTAGATACACTTGGGTATTGTTTTTAAAAAATAAGGATGATACATTTGATGAATTTAAAACATTTTGCAAAAAGGTACAAAATGAAAAAGAATCCAGCATCATTTCTGTAAGAAGTGATCATGGAGGAGAGTTCATAAATGCCTCTTTTAAAAACTTCTTTGATGAACTTGACATTTCTCACAATCTATCTTGTGCAAGAACTCCACAACAGAATGGAGTTGTTGAACGAAAAAATAGAACACTTCAAGAAATGGCAAGAACAATCTTAGAAGAATAAAATTTTGAAAGATACTTTTGGGCAGAAGCCATTAACACTTCTTGCTACATTTTAAATCGTGTATCTATTAGAAAAATCATTAACAAAACTCCTTATGAAATCTGGAGAAATAGAAAACCAAACATTTCATATTTTCATTTTGGGATATGCAACTGACTCCAAGGGATATCGAGTGTTTAATCTGAGACCCAAGGTTGTTGAAATCAGTATGCATGTGTTATTTGATGAGTTTGATGATTTAGATCTAAGTAAAAGGGATGAGGAAGAGGAGATTCAAACTGGTGTGCAGCAACAGAATGTTGTGCAGGAAACCGAGATTGATAAACAATCTCCGTTTCATTCTCCACCAAAAAGCTGGAGAACAATTGAAGGACATCCTCAAACTCAAATAATTGGAGAAACTGCTGATGGAATTCGAACAAGAAGATCATTCAAGAATGACGAATGCAGCATGGCAATGATATCCCAGATTGAACCCAAATCCATTAAAGAAGCAATAATAAATCAATCTTGGATAGAAGCCATGAAAGAAGAGTTGCTTCAGTTTGAGAAAAATGAAGTTTGGACTTTGGTCCCTGATCCAAAAGATCAAACTATCATTGGTACAAGATGGGTTTTTAGAAACAAACTCAATGAAGAAGGCAAGGTTATTCGCAATAAAGCAAGGCTGGTCGCGCAAGGATATAATCAACAGGAAGGCATTGATTACGATGAAACATTTGCCCCTGTTGCAAGGTTAGAAGCTATTCGTATACTTCTTGCATATGCATCTCATAAATGTGTTAAATTATTTCAAATGGATGTTAAAAGTGCATTTTTAAATGGCTTTTTAAATGAACAAGTTTATGTGAAACAACCCCCTGGCTTTGAGGATCAATCAAAACCAAACCATGTTTTTAAACTTACCAAAGCTCTCTATGGTCTGAAACAAGCACCAAGAGCTTGGTATGAAAGATTAAGTTCATTCTTAATCAAAAACGGATTTTCCAGAGGAAACATTGACACTACACTTTTCAAGAAAAATGATAAAAATGATTTACTTATAGTTCAAGTGTATGTTGATGATATAATCTTTGGTTCAACCAATGAAAAAATGTGTGATGCCTTTTCAAAACTTATGCAAAGTGAATTTGAAATGAGCATGATGGGGGAGTTGAGATACTTTCTTGGTTAACAAATCAAGCAGCATGATGATGGCATTTTTATTTGTCAAGAAAAATATACAAAAGACCTTTTAACAAAATATAAAATGAATGAAGCCAAAATCATGACTACTCCCATGCATCCATCTTTTTCATTAGACAAAGATGAAAATGGAAAATCTGTCTCTGAAAAAAAGTATAGAGGAATGATAGGTTCTTTGTTATATCTAACTGCGAGTAGGCCTGATATTGTATTCGCAGTAGGATTATGTGCTAGATTTCAATCTGCACCCAAAGAATCACATTTAACAGCAGTAAAACGCATCTTTAGATATCTTGTTGGTACTACTGATCTTGGCCTTTGGTATAGAAAAGGTTCACATTTTGATCTTGTAGCCTATTGCGATGCTGATTACGCTGGAGATAAAACTGAACGTAAAAGCACAAGTGGAGCATGTCAGTTCCTGGGTGAAGCATTGATAAGCTGGTCTCGCAGGAAACAAAACACAATAGCCTTATCAACCACCGAAGCTGAATATGTTTCAGCATCAAACTGCTGCTCACAAGTAATTTGGATTAAAAATCAACTTGAAGACTTCTCTGTAAGTTACTCAAGTATTCCAATTTATTGTGATAATACTAGTGCTATCAATTTATCTAAAAATCCCATTCAGCACTCACGATCAAAACACATTGAAATAAAACATCATTTTATCCGTGATCATGTAAGCAAGAAAAACATTGAATTAATCTTTGTTGATACCCAAAATCAGCTTGCTGATATATTTACAAAGCCTCTAGTTGAGGATAGTTTTAATTCAATTAAGGAAAGACTGAAAATCATGAGAAATCCAGAGAAATCTCAATAAAATTCTGCTTCTGCAGAAAACGGAGAACGTTTATCAATCTCCGTTTTTCAGTCAACTTTCTCCGTTTGAGAAACAACTTTCTCCTCTGCGTGTCACTTCTTCTCTGCGCAGGCAAAAGGAAAAGGGGAGTCTTGGCATTTAATGCTCTTGTCCCCTGCCTCCAAAAAAATGCCCTGACACACTGTCAAAGTGAGGCGTTGCATCTTCTCAATCATCCTTCCCTAGGTTTCACTCATCATTACTTATTTCTTTCTAAATAAGCAATTCTGCCTCTGAAAGTTTCTCACAAACCCTTTGAAATCCTTCCCTTCATCTTCCTCCAAACCCTTCTTCCTTTCTGAAAAAACTCCAATGGCCAGAACAAAATCCAGTGCTCGTAAAAATGCATATGTTGAATCACCATCACCACCACCTTCTTCTCCATTCCACAATCGCTCACCTTCTCCACCACCCAGACCTTCTCCCATTAAAATGTCCTTCTCTTCATCAGAATCTTCATCTTCATCATCAAGGGAATCAAGTCATATCCCTCTCCCTCTTAGACCACTCGCAACGATTTTCCCTTCTTCTCACTCTCAATCTGTACCAAACACTGCTCAAGTTCCACCACACTTGAGAAATACAACAAGACCCACAAAACGAAGGTCTATGAGAGTTCTTGTTGGAATAGAGACATCAAAACCTAAAAATACATATTCTCCCATGTTCATAATCTCTGACTCTGATGAGGAAGAAATTGATGTTCCTCCATCCAAAACCCCTCTAGCAACCTCTCAGCAAAAGACACCCCCAACACAGAGGCAAACTATGTCATCTGAACCTTCAATTACAACTCCTCCTAACCAGAAGAGGAAGAATATAAATGAAATCGTATCTCCATCAAAACCATCTCAACCTCCTTCAAAAACCATGAAGAAGAAATCCACCATAACCCTCTCTCAATTTCTCACTAAAAAGAAATGAAAAAACCCTCAGAGAAGCAAATCAAGGGCTCCAAAACAGACCAGACAGAAGTCTTCTCCTTCTATTGAAAAAACTCCAGAACGTTCATCAATACCTGAACGTTCTCCATTCAGGAAACCATCTCCTTTTGCCCCCCAAACTTCTCCTTCTGCCCCCAAAAACGCTCCTTCTGCCCCCCAAAATGC
>JBBPBO010000003.1:53231245-53343736 GCA_037974295.1 Cicer cuneatum
CCCCAAACTTCTCCTTCTGCCCCCAAAAACGCTCCTTCTGCCCCCCAAAATTCTCCTTCTGCTCCTCCAAACTCTCCACCCCACAACACCAACAACATTCCTCTGATTCCCTCCTCTGCATCTAAACTATTCAAAGAGAAATGGGCTCAACGCCCTATTGGAGTGGAAAGAGTTGTCATGTTTGACAACCTGATTGTTGATGGAAACGCTGTAAAACATCACACTGATGTTTTAGGCTGGACCTCATTTCTTCAGATATCAGAATGTTACTACCCAGATGTCATCAGGGCTTTCTACTGTCAAGCAAGGACTTTCTCTGATAAGTCCCTGATCATCTCCAAAGTCAAGGGGATAGAAATAATCCCAACCCCAGAATCCCTGGCCTCTATTCTGAACCTTCCTACTGAAGGTCCTGCTGTTTATGGAGATAAATGGTATGGAGCTTTAAATCTGAACAAGACAGAGGTGCTCTCTGATCTGTTCCAAGAAGGGTCTACGCGTCAACTCTCAACCTTCCTCAAACCCCTTCCAAAAATCTTTAACAGCATCAGCCACCATACCATACTTCCCCACTGTGGAAGTCATGAGTATGTATCAAACAATGATGCCTTAATAATCCATCATCTCCTAAACTGCAAGCGTCTCAACCTTCCCCACATCATCATCCATCACATGATAGCTGCAGCAAATAAGGATTACAAGAAAAACACTGTACCTTATGGGATGATTCTGACCAGAATATTCAAACATTTTCAAATCCCTCTCAGCAATGAGAAGAGTCTGATCAAAATCTCCAGGTTTTCTTCAAAGAATATTTCTCACATGAAGAAAACTTCTTCTAAGACAAGTGCTCATTCATCCTTCTATCCACCTTCACTGAAAAGGAAGCGCTCCTCAAGAAGAAGAGCTGCTGCTCCAGCTCCAACCCCAGCTTCACCACAACCCTCACCAGAACTTCTTGAAGCAGCAGAAACTACTCAAGAATGTTCAGCTGAAAACCGAGAAAGTTCACTTGCCCAACCAAACCATCCCCACACTTTCTCCGTTTTCCCCCAACCTTCAACCTTGTCCTCCACAGACCTTCTCCATTACCTCCACTCACCCATTGATGACATGTGTGTGACACCCTAAACCCCAAAACAACATATAAAATAATTTATACTAGATTTTTTTTTATTTAATTCGCAGCGGATAAAGAAAATATGTTTTCAAGAAAATAAGAATTTTTATAACTAATTTATGATATCACGTTCCTCTAAATACACACGTAAAAATTTAACTTTAATCCTTAATTAAAACAATGCAATCTCAATGAACTTGACTTTACTATAATTTCTTGATTTAATTCCAAAAACATACTAGTACTTATAAGGTTTTCATACAGAAGGTCTTTTCTAATTAAACAAGTGAAAGTGAAATATAAATTACAACCCTTAATTCCCGGTATCACCTATCAGAGCGGAGTTTCTCCCAAATTTGAACTTCAAGACTCATTAACCTGTAATAACTGCGATTTCGCAAACGCAGGGCCAAGCCAGACGAACACAAACAACGAAGGAGGTGAGTTTTGAAATCATGTTTATAGTATAATATAAGTAAGAAGAACACGCAATCAATCATAATAAACCGTATCATTATACAAACATTCTTCAAGAAAAGAAACATCACATTATAAAGTCATAATCACTAACGAGAAACCAATATATTTCACTATAACATCAAATCATCTAAAAGAAATTATTATTGCACACGGTACATATTAATCACAACAAAACAATCACAAGAAGATGCAATGCTATGCATGAGCTTAGACTCTACTTCACAATGTGGTACCATTCTAACTCTGAAGTACTTGGTTAGGAGACTTGATACTATGCCACCATCCTGGTGGGCGGACAATTAAAATTGGCCCTATCCTCATAGATCCGCTCAACTCAACCCGAGACACATATACGCGACAGTCGAGGTAAACGTGTGTTGCGTGGTAGCTCCCGACATTTGGAGTGCTACCTCCAAGTCACCTAAGAATTCCCCACCCGAATACCTCCAAGGTCTAACAATCTTGCCTTAAGGCTCAATAGTAGACCGCCACGATCAGGCTCAATTCAGTTGTACTTCCCCGGAATCACTAGGCTTGTCAGGCCCTACCTATATGATGACAAAATAATCTTCACTTCAAAAATTCTCAATATTTATTTTCTCCCCTCGTTGGCCTATGATACCCATTAAGACCATCATCTCAAACACAAATTGGAATCATCACTATTTCATCAATTATGAGGTTACTTCAGTATCTTCATCACAAGTTTATAACATCACTATCATTAATCATAAATCATCATCATCACATAAACTCATCACAATGTATCCATCTTTTATTATCATATCACAAAACTCCTCTAATCAAAAATACATAAAATTAATTCGACATCCAATATCACAATAATATCAAATATCACACATTTAACGAAAATAAATCAGACATCACCATAATATCAAATACCACACATTTAACAAAATTAATTCAATCAACACTTAATCAATTTCCATATTTTCACATTAATCAATTTATCACTCAAAGGGCTACTGCCGTACGTAGCAAGCCTCGGATGAATCATTGGGAAATACGGTTTTCCCGTTCATCTCACAATATATTATACTCATGAATTTAAACGCTCTCTCACCCCTTACCTTAGTCAGACGTTTTCTGTAATAACAGAAATCAATGGAAGTTTTCAACCGCAACCGTAGATCGACGACGTACAGCGAGCGAATCCAAATAAACGGCGAATTCACAAAATCTCTGAGACGTGACTGATAAATTATGCGGAGCATAAAAATCAATGTTAAATAATTAATAATAATTTTTGGAGCAAAAATAGAGTCAAAACGACGAGAAAAAAACTGCAGAAAAAGTCTCACCGACTCGTCAGAGCGCCGGAAGGGTCCGACGTCAACTTCACCGAAAAATGCAAATGAGTAGTGCTTCTTGAAGGTTTCGATGAGAGGATTCCAAAAATGATGTCAGTTTTTTGATACGACAAATGTGGTGATCGGAATCGGCCAAAAACAGCTCGCCCAAGAAAAATAGTGCAGCTGTTTCTGATGAAACGGAGCCACGATTGATAAAATTGATGCCAAAAATGGATTCAGTGGCCAATTTTGTGTGGGATAGAAGTTGGGATCGATTCAAATGGCAAGGAATTGATGGGATGAATTTGGGAGGAAGAGGATGTTATGCGTATTTTTTTTTTATCTAGGCGGCTGCTTCCGTTCTTTTCTCTTTGTTTTTTTTTTTCAATCATTTTTTGTGTGGTTATTATGATTTAATTAGGTTTACTTTTGAATATGACCATAACCCATAAAACATATTTTAATTATTCTTTTCTTTTATTACTATTTTTATTATTATTTTTTTTTAAATAAAATCAACAATTATCAAAACTAATTTTTATTAATATTGTTTTTAAAACACAATTTAATTCATAAAATATTACTACTATTTTAAAACTAATAGTATATAAAATAAAGTAATTAATCTTTTATAATGTATTAATAATCAAAACTCTCATATTCAAATTAATCTCTAAAATTATACTTATTTTTCCAAATATTCACATTAAATTATTACCATCATTAGTGAATAGTCGAAATTATAAAATAAATAAATATAACATCTACATTTTATATTAATTACTAAATCATAATAAATATATATAAAATCACAACGTCATAACAAGTATATAAAAATAAAGTAAATCAAACACAATATCACTACTATCCCAAGATAATTATATATAAAATAAATAACTAAAAATAGAAAATAGTTCTAAATAATTGAAATATAAAATCGCATGAAATCTTATTGTTTAAAATATTACACTAAAATACAATTACTTTTAGAAAAACATATAAAATAATAAAATAAAATATTTATTATTTATATCACTCATTTAATATAATATAATATTTATCACACTAACACGTCATAGAAAACATCCATATTAGGAAATTAATCACAAAATCTATCAACATATATTCTAAAATAATATTAATATCAAATTAATTATTTAAAATCTTATTTCATTAATAAAATAGTTTATTATAAAAATTGGGGTGTTACAATGTGCACCCTCCTTCCAGATCAGCACGTCTCCTCCATGTCACCACTATTCATTTCCCCCCCAGAAAACCAATCCCTCACTCTTTGGGATAAGTCAATTTTTGACTCTTTCTGATACACCTGGACCCTCCATTAGCCAGAAATCCATCTCCAATCCCTCACCTTCTGCCTCCACTCCTCCAACTTCCACACATCCTGCTTCTGCTATGCCTCCTCCTCCTCCTCCACCAAAGGAACCTACAAATTCTGAGATCATGGCTGCCCTTCAAACCATTATGGCACGCCAGACTCAGCAGGATTTAGAGTCCACCCTCCTGCGCACATGGATGACAGAACAACTTGCTCCAAAATTAAATCTCAGTGTGTAATTATCAATTGATATCATCTAATGGAAAGTCTTTATCATGAATCTATTTGTTATGAATTGATTTATCTCTTGAATTTACATGATTTATCTTCTGTCAAAATTAAATCACTGCACAAATTGAGGGGGAGCTTTCAAGCTCTTTCAAAATTAGAATGAAAATTAAAATCTAAATTAACATGTTTGTCATCATCAAAAAGGGGGAGATTGTTAAGACAAACTCTCATTTTTAAAGTTTTGATGAAAATAAACAAAGGTTAATTAAAGATTGTTAATTATGATTCTAAATGTATTGTTAATTTAACATGTGCTTTTGAGTGTGTTAATTCAAAGATAGGTTTCAAAAGAATCAAAGAAAACAGCATAAACAAAGGCTGAAGAACATTCTTGACATATTCTGGAAAACGGAGAAAGTTCGCCAGGCTGTGACATCATAAAGACCAAACTTTCTCCATCACTTAATTGAAGTTATTGTCTCTGGTATTTACATCAGTATTAAGAGTACATGACAAGGAACATATGTGATCAATTACAATCAAAAGAAATCATTCGAATCACAAAGAAAAAATGCCATGAATCAAAGCTGCCCAAGCAGAAACTGAACACTCTCCAGTTCTGCTGTCAAGACTGATAAACAATCTTGACAATGTACAATGCATCAAGACAGCTTCCAGTATGTTCAGAAATCATTCCAGATTGATTATCAATCTCCAGGATATCCAAAAGCTAAAGCTCCAGATTGATCATCAATCTCCAGCAACTACACTACAGTTTTCCGCAACCACATTATGTGATCATTTTCAATCTGTTTTAATTGATCCAAAGCTCCAGTTCAAGACAGAAATATTATCACTTATCAGAAGCATTAAAGGATCATTAATTACTCAAGAAAATTTGATTCAAAACGCAACACACAGCTTAGTCTGAGCAGAAAATAAAAATAGTCAAAAGTTAGATTATTTTTATTTAGAAATAATGCCTCTGGTCAAGCCTGACAAAGGCACTATCAACGGCTCTATTGACCTCCATTCAATGCTCTCAAGCCTATAAAAGGAAGGCCACAGCTCAAGGAAAATGCAGAAGTTCAAGCGCTAACAAATCTCTCAAAATAATTCACATTTACATACTTGAAATTCTCCAATCACATACAAGAATCAGTTTGGTTAAATTTGTTTTACTCTGATACATTATACTGATTTCTTTGTAAAGAATCAAATCTCAAATAAGAGTTGAGACATCTCAGATTCTAACAAAACAATCTCTTCATTGTTGTAAAACTCAAACTATAAGAGTTAAGTATAGTTTGGGGTAGATTATAAGAAATCCTATCAAGGTTGGTAGGTGATTTGATTAATCTCTTTTTGGGTGGAATTAGATTAAGTTCTATAAACAAAGATCAAGGTTGATCTAGGCTAGGTGCTGTAAAACCAAGAAGGTTCTTGTTTTAAACACTTAGTGGAAAATCTCACAATTGTGAGGACTGGACGTAGCCCAAGTTGGGTGAACTAGGATACATCTGTGTGTGGTATTTCTTATCCTTAATCTCTTTATTAAGTTTGATTGTTAAAATAAAAAACTGTTTTTCTATTTTACAAACTAATCTGAACGTTCTCCGTTTTCTGATAAAACCAAGAACGTTCTCTGTTTTTCTACTTCCTTAACCAAGAACTTTCTTGAGTTCAAAACTGGAGTTTTTCAGGAAATTTTAAAAAGGGAGATTTACAATTCAAACCCCCTTTCCTTGTAAATCAATTTTGCTACTTCATGCTGGACCACACATTCTGACCTTCTGATTTCGGCCAACATTGGGCCATGGTATGATCTTCTGATCTCGGCCAACACTGGGCCATCTACTTAAATCTTGACCATTGATCTGAACCTTTTCCCTCTGATCTGAACCAATTCTGAATTGGGTCTGGATTGAACTGAAATTAAATCTGGACAAATAAAATTTCAGTCTGGACAT
The DNA here is from genome assembly GCA_037974295.1 of Cicer cuneatum. NCBI lineage: Eukaryota > Viridiplantae > Streptophyta > Magnoliopsida > Fabales > Fabaceae > Cicer > Cicer cuneatum. The sequence continues at coordinate 53,237,699 of JBBPBO010000003.1, forward strand.
TTTACCTTCTGATTTGGATCAGGTCTGGATCAAATTTGGACATCATTTCTTCTGGTCTGGACTTAGTTTCATAGCCTGAACCATGCTATCTTCTGGTCTGGGTCAAATATGGATTGAATCTCTTGTTCTGGACCCATTAATTTATCCTCTGATTAGGTCTGGGTCAAGTCTGGGCTGTTTATCATTTCACTGCCAGGCCATCTTCTGGTCAGAATAACTTCTGGTCTAAGTCTGACTAATGATTCCTTCTGGTCTGGATCAAGTCTCTCTCTGACAGGCTTCCTTCTAGTCTGGTCCAGGTCTCCTTCTGACTTTGCTTTCTTCTAATTTGGGCCAGCAAAGATATCCTCTGGTAATTTCAGGATGCATCCTCTGGTATCTTCTGGATGCATTATCTGGTGTCTTCATCTTCTACCTCTGGAACCTTTATCTTCTGGTGGCATTTAATGTAATCTTTCTAAGTACAAAATAAGGTTACATGGAGTGCTTTTGTAAACATCAAAATCCTAAGTACTTAGAACCAACTTGGTTCCAACATTTACATCAGTATTATAAGTATTTGACAAGGAATAGATAGGATCCATTACAATCAAAAAAAGTCATTTGGATCACAAAAGAAAAAGACAATGAATCAAGTTGTCCAAGCAAGACTAAACAATCTCCAGTTTGACTGTCAAGATTGACAAACGATCTTGACAATATGTAAAGCATAAGGACAGTTTTCAGTATGATCAGAAAATCGTCCAAGTTGATTATCAATCTCTAGGAAACTCAAAAGCTAAAAGTCCAGATTGATCATCAATCTCCAGCAGCTTCAGATCAGCTTACTGCAACATCTCTTCATGATCTTTTCAAATCTGTTTTAACAAGGATCAAGACTCTAGTTCAAGCTAAAGGCATCATCACATATCTGCAATATTAAATTATGATTAAGCTCAAAAGAATCTGATCAAGAACAAAGGATTTCAGCCTAATCAAAATAGAACTTAAAAGTAGTCAAATGCTGGAATATTTTTAATCAGAAATATTGGCTCTGGTCAAGCCTGACAATAGCACTTCCAACGGCTCTCTTGACCTCCATTTACCGCTTGTAAGAACAGAGTTACACCTAAGAGGGGGGTGAATTAGGTGTTAGACAATATTTCTGTTTTTAGAGTTTTTGTGAGATTGTTCAAGTGACTGTTCTGAGTTTGTTTAATTTGTTGTGTTAGTGAATGAAAGCTTGTAAATGGCAGAAAGTAAATCACACAGAAATTTATCCTGGTTCCCCTTATAACCAAGGGTACATTCAGTCCTCTTGCACCCCACAAGAAATTTTCCACTATCTGTTAGAATAATTACAAGTCTAACCCTAAGACTTCAATTACAAATTCCTAACACTCTTCCTAAGATAGTACACCACTATCTTAGTTTACAACACTTGAAGAAAAGACACCACTTTCTTCAAACAATAACTTTAATGATTTTTAACAATGTTCTTAATTAAGAACAACAGGATATAACAGTTTGTACAAGGATAACAATCCAATATACTTTCAAGTACAATAGAGAACCTTTCTCAATGATATGAAAATGTAGAGCATGTACTTGAAGTATGAAAATATAACTTTGAAAAGTTCACAAAATATTTCAGAAAGTTGTTCAAAGTTCGTGGTAGGATTGATTAGTTTAGAACTGAAGTTATGAGGTATTTATACTTCATAGGTAACACTTCAGATCAATGGCAATTGTTCCCATAAGTTTTGATGAACTTATGCAATGTTTCAAAACTGAAAAGTTGCATTGTTTCGAAGTTGTATTCGAATACAGTCTCAGTGTATTCGAATACACTTCTATAACGTTCAGTTTATATTTAAAATTTGAACTTTGTATTCGAATACAATATCTTGTAGTCGAATACAAGTATGAGATTTTTGCCACTGACTTGAGTTGTATTCGAATACACAAAGCTGTAGTCGAATACAAAAGTTTAAATTTAGCTACTAACTTGCAATATGTATTCGGCTACGACACTTCGTATTCGAATATAGATCTTCAGTTTTGGCTACTAACTTGCAATCTGTATTCGGCTACGACACTTCGTATTCGAATACAGATCTTCAGTTTTGGCTACTGACTTGCAATCTGTATTCGGCTATGACACTTCGTATTCGAATACAGATCTTCAGTTTTTAGCTTCTAACTTGTAATCTGTATTCGGCTACGACACTTTGTATTCGAATACAGATTTACAGTTTTTGTAAAAACTTTATTTTCAAACATATGTTTATGTTTTTAAATATTTTTATAAAATATTTTAATGCATATGCTATCAAGAAGGTTCTCATAATATTGTACTTGAAATGTATTTTCCTAAGTTACCTAAATATAAATTTGAAGGATGAGTTGGCTTAATATCCTTTTGCTTTTTGATCAATGAACTTTTTGTCTTCATCAAAAATGTAGATCTTTAAATTTCACTGCTTTCAAGCTTATAAAAGGAAGGTCAATGATCAAGGAAAACGCAAAAGTTCAAGTGCTAACAAGTCTCATAAAATCATTCACATTCACATACTTGAAACTCTCTCATTGCTAAAAAAAGAATCAGTCTGATCAATCTTTATTTACTCTGTTATATTTGTACTGAATTCTTTGTAAAGAATCGAATCTCAAATAAGAGTTGAAACATCTCAGATTCTAACAAAAACAATCTCATCATTATTGTAAAACTCGAACTATAAGAGTTTAGTATAGTTTGGGTAGATTGTAAGAAATCCTATCAAGGTTGATAGGTGACCTGATTAATCTATTTCTAGGTGGAATTTGACTAAAATTTGTAACAAAATCAAGGTTGACCTAAGCTAGGTGCTGTAAAACCAAGAAGGTTCTTGTTTTAAACACTTAGTGGAAAATCTCACAATTGTGAGGATTGGACGTAGCCCGAGTTGGGTGAACTAGGATATATCCTTGTGTGGTATCTCTTATCCTTTATTTCTTTATTAAGTCTGATTGAATTTCAAGTTAAAAATACAAACTGTTTTTCTGATTTTTAACTAACCAAGAACGTTCTCCGTTTTCTGTTTTCTTAACCAAGATCGTTCTTGAGTTAAAATCTTAAGTTTTTTCAAGAAATTTTAAAAAGGAAGATTTACAATTCAATTTTGCTACTTCAAAAGTTGCTAAATTGAATGTGTTAGGTTGGAGTTTGGAGGGTGGGGTGTGAATGGAGGAGGAGGTTGTTTGTTTTGAAGGAAGAGCTGTGGAGATATTGTTGTGTTTTGCTTGCTAATATTGTTTTGTAGAGTAATCATATTAATAAGTGGTTTTGGAAAATTGATAATGCAAAAGGGTATTGTTACTTAATGCTCACTCATCAAGCGGAGGAAGTCCATCCAAAGTTTTTTGATTTAATTTGGCATAAAATGGTGCTTTTAAAAATCTCTCTCTTTGCTTGACTATGGTCTAACAATAGATTCCCAATGAAAGAAAATTTGGTGCATAGAAGTTTAATTCTGACTGAATATGTGGTGTGTGGGAGGTTACGATAAAGTTGAAGATGTAACTCATTTATTTTTTATTGTCCTCGTTTTGGCGTAGTTTAGAATCATCTACTTCATTGGTTGGGTATTTCGAGCGTTCTTTCAAATGTTGTTTTCTATCATGCTTCTTAATCTTGTGATTTACTTTTTCAAAATAGGGAAGTCAAAAAATACTTGAAAATGATTTGGTTAGCTTCTACTTAGGAGATTTGGAAGGAACGTAACAACACAATTTTTTCTCTAAGAATGGCTCATGTTAAGTGTTTGGTGGACCACATTATAAATTTTATCTTGGTTGTGTATTAAAGTAAAAGCTAATAATTTTGATTACACATTTTCTCTTTGGCTTTGAAAAAAAATACTTCTATAAAATGATTTATATGAAAAAATAATACCGAAATGGTGAAAGAGAAATAGAAAAGTGATATATCTCCAATAGAAAGAGATTATATTATGTAATCAATTACTAATTTGAGTGGGATGCAAATTGATAATTTAAACTTAAAAATAAGACATGTAAAAATTTAAAGAAAGAATATGCCTAATTTTTCTATGTAATTGTTATTCTAATTATATAAATAAATAGTAGATGAAAAGATGGAAAAGATATTAAAAATTGGAGAAGAAATAGAACAAGAAAAAAAATGGTGAAGAAAGAAAGAGTGAGTAATTGAGTAGAGAGAATCTGAAAGAGAGAAAAATATTTGAAAAAAAAGCAATTTGAAAAAATAATTAAAGATAAAAGAGAAGCAAAAAGAAAATAAAAAATAATAAAATATAAAAAATTGATTAAGAGAGATTTGAAAGAAAATAATATGTAACAGAATACGGGAAAGAAAAAAAAGAGAAAGGGAAGAGAAGTCAAAATCGAAAAAATTGATTAAGAAAGATTATATAAATATTTGGACTAATATTTTAATACTTGGTAAATATAAGTGTTAAATTTTGAGGTAAGAGTAGAATATGTTTTTCCATTATATCTTATTTATCTAGATATATGTTAAGAGTAGACTACAATTTTGAGTTATGAATTTGTAAACATCAATTAATTTAAAACTCTAAATTTATGATATATCAAATTTATTTCTTCAAATTGTCTTAAGTAAATTAAAATACTCTTTAATATAAGGAACATATATTTTAATTGAATTTAAATAATTTAAAAGAGTAACTTAACATTTTTATAAATTTGATATTTCAAAGTATCCACGTTCAAACTTTTAAATATAAAAATCTAAATATTAAACATTACACAAAAAATATATATATTAAACATTACACAAAAATAGTACATCAAAACATTGCACATGACAAGCCTAACAAAGGTCCCCACCTTCCAGGACCAAATTGATAAAAACAACTCATTCACAATACATACTCAACAAAAGTGGAACCGACTATCCAATCGTACAACATGCAAAATACAGTAAAAACCACGTTAATGCACTCAAGATGTAGACCCGGTTTTAATTTCCTTTTCAAGTAAAGAATGAGTGTCAAAGTAGATTTTTTTTTTTAAATAGTTCTTTATTAAAATTATATACTAAAATGTTTTATTGATGGTCGCTTATTCCGCGGATAAAATAGCAACATAATTCTATTTTGTTAAAAACTCTCTCCTATTTTTTTACCAATCTAATAAATAAAAAATAATAAAAACAATAATAATAATAATAATAAAAATAACAATAAAATATTGTTAATTTAATAAAAAATAATAAATTTTTTTTTTAAAATTATATTAATAAAATCAAACAAAATACATTTAATAAAAAAAATGCATCAAAGTTAATGCAGTTATGTATATGTGTAAAAACAAATAAGGTGTCCATTCTATTTTGCAGATAAATTAGCAACTTAATTCTATTTTGTTAACAACTCCCTTATTTTTCCTCCAGATCAAATAAATAAAAAATAAAAAAAAAAGTAAACTATATTAATAAAATCAAACAAAATACATTAAATTGAAGAGAGAAAAATACATCAAATTAAAAAAAATACATCAAATTTAAATTAATAATGTCCATTTAAATGTCCTTCAGTTCTGCATCTAGACAATTGTGGCCTTGTTGGAGGAGATTCATGATGAGTTTGTTCAATTTGGTTAGATGTGGAACGGAAGGACTTTTAGATGGACATCATTAATTTAAATTTGATGTATTTTTTTTTCAATTTGATGTATTTTTTTCTTCCATTTAATATATTTTCTTTGATTTTATTAATACAATTTACTTTTTTTATTATTATTTTTATTATTATTATTTATTTGTTAGATTAAGAGAAAAAAATAGGAGGGAGTTGTTAACAAAATAGAATTAAGTATAAGAGTGAGTTGTTAAAATAATATAACAAATTATTTGTTTTGGCACATCTATTCAACCGTATTAACTTTGATGTATTTTTTTTCTATTAAATGTATTTTATTTGATTTTATTAATATAATTTTTTAAAAATATTTTTATTATTATTATTTTATTAAATTAACAATATTGTATTATATTATTATTATTTTTATTTATTAGATCGAAAGAAAAGAAAAATAAAAGAGAATTATTAATAAATTAGAATTATGTTGCTATTTTATCTGCAAAATATGAGGGATACGTTATTTGTTTTGGTATGTGTTTTTTCTATTAAATGTATTTTATTTTATTAATATAATTTTTTTAAAAAAATATTTTTATTATTTTTTATTTATTAAATTAACAAATATTCTTTTGCTAAATTAAAAAATAAAAATAAAAAGTAAAACATAGTAAATAGTTGCATTTCAAGAATACGAGGAGAAAAAGTATCATTGATCACATCCTAGAGATGCTGATTAGATAAAAATAAAAGTATAATATTTTAGTATATTTCGAGTATTTTGAAAAGTTTTAGAAAAAAAAAAGTCCAAATGTATATTCCTAACAATAATTATAAAAAATAAAAAATCTTGTTTTTGTTTAGATGCCTTGGGACCCTTCTACAATTTCATGTAACCACTTCGATTAAAACAAAATATGAGTATCGTGGAACACAGTTGAAACAACATCTATTTTATTGATTTTTAAAGTGTTTGTTTGAATTGATTTATTGGAATTTAGTTTTTTATAAATGTTTGTGAAATTATTTGAGATAGTTTATAGAAACAAGTTATAATATATTAACTTATAAAATACATTATAATTTATATAAAAATAGCTTGAATTTATTTTACATTTTGCAAAAATAAAGTACACGTACAATAATAGCTTATTCTAGGTACCTTTAGTTTCACGTTCCATTGTCTGACATCGAAACTCTCTTCCCCATGTATTCATGTGTAATTGCCAAATTATATAAAAGTATCACAATTTTGATCACCAAATGAAATTTAATCTTTGAACATAAAAACATCATATTCTCAAATATGAATTTAAACTATAAGAAAAATCAAATTATAGTTACTTCAATTAATTGTATGTTATAATTTTATCTTAACAGTCAATATATAATTTAAAAAATAAAATTAATTACATAAATACTTCAATATAGTATGGATTATCATTTATTAATTTGTATTAGTTTGGTTCCTTGACTATAATTAAACGAAGACAATTTTATTTTTGCAAAAGAAAATGTCTTTAAATAATTTCTTTTTTTAGTAAATCACATTTTTGACATTTAGTTTTAAAAATGGTGATTTTTTGTCTTAAAAGTTATACTTTCTATTCAAATTTATCATTGAGGCTATGAATCACCATTTTTTGGATTAAAAGCCATTATTTTATAGATCAAAATTCTAGTTTGAAACCAAAACAACAACAAATGCAAAAAAGAGGACAAAAAATTTGATTTTAAAATAGGTGACCACTTTTGTGAATGTAGTAAAATAGACCAAAAATGCAATTAAGTTATTTTGTTTTTGGTATATTGTTAGCACAATTTTTTGAATATGATGTGAATCATATTTAGAATTGTAAGGTATTGTGGATTTTTTAAATTTTCTAATTTAAAGTTAATTATATTGTTGATCTTCTATATAGACGACACAAGTCGAGAACGAGTAGCACAAATTCAATAGAATTGCAACATTGTGGAACCTCATTCGTGTTTAGATTTTTGCTATTTTAATTTATGGAATTGATTATAGATTATAAAATTATGTTCATTATGACGATGTGTAACTAAATTCATAGTTAAGACTATAATGAATTTTATATCTCTTTAATTATAGTTTCTCTTTTATTTTATTAAAAAAATATATTGGATCTTTCGTAACCATAGACTTTTTTCTTTTTTAAAAAAATGTTATGGATCTTTTTAAGAATAGCTAAATATCATCGATAGTTAATTGAATAATTCTTGTTATTAAATGACTTTGTTTCATTGCTAAAAGAAAAAACAAATAAAAATAGACGATTTATAGAGTAAAATATTTACGGATTTTTTGTTTTGTACTAACCGTTGTCTTTCTAATGGTGATTTAAGTAAAAATGAAATTGTCTTATCTTTTTCGTTTAAAAGAATAAAAGTTGCTTTTATTTTTTAAAACTAAAATTAGTTTCATGATTTTTTTTCAATGATTAAAATGGATTTTTATTTTATTTTTTTCTTACAAAGATTTTAAAGCATTGGAACACGATTTAATTCATCGAAGTTTATTATAAATATCAACATCCATTAGATATCTTTTCCAACCCAAAACCGTTAGAGTACTTGAAGAAGTGATAAAGTCATTCATTTCAATATTTAAGTATGGCTGCTGTAACTTGCTTCAATGATCCCAAATCTGACTTGCATAGAAATGTTGCTGATTTTCACCCTAACATTTGGGGAGATTATTTCCTTCAATATGCTTCACAATCTATGGTATAAATATATTACTACTTCGTGTCTTTTATTTTCCATATCATGTAATGGACCATAATATAAGTGATCAACTCATGAACTTGTACTATTTAGCTTCATGCACGGTTAACAATAATTTGGTACTTTCGTTCAAACACCAAAATTGTCATTTTATTTTAAAATCAAGTGCATTTTTTTATTACTTGAATAAGTTTTTGTTCCACACCTTGCAGGAACTTGATCAAAATATTGCGGCACAAATTGAAACACTAAAAAACGATGTGAAGAAGATGCTTGTCTCAAAGAGTGAGAAGCTCTTAACAGAAGTTCACTTCATTGATTCTATATGTCGCTTGGGTGTGAGCTATCATTTTGAACATGAGATTGAAGAAGTTTTGCAAGATATTCACAAGAATTATGTTGAAAATGGAGAAATAACTTTTGAAGACAACCTTTGTTTTCTTGCTGTGCTATTTAGGTTGTTGAGGCAACAAGGATTTCACGTTTCGCCGAGTATACCCTCAACTAATTTATCATTGATTTCTTTTCATATTAGTCATCAATTAATCTTATAATTAATACAATAATAATTATACAATGAAAATTAGGACAACAACAAGCCACAAACATTCTTAATTATTCTCAGCTGTTACCTTTTAGATATTTGTATACGAAATAATATAATATGATCAATTTAAATTGGAACAAGTTGAAGATATTACTCTTATAGAGATGACAATTAAATTAAATTTGTTAAAAGTATCTAATTAGGAGCAAGACTAGAGTATTTTGATCTTTAATAATCCTCAAGCAGGCCACTTAATTAATTTTTAGTGTGGCTATTTTATTCTTAATACAAAGGGTAAGCTACATCAACATTAAAGAGATTATGTTCTCAAGCCAGGAAACATACCCCCAGAAACCAAACTCTTTAATGTGACCATTCACTGAATAAAGTTACAAGAATATAAAGGGGAAGCAGACACCTAACATTAATATGACAATCAGTTAACATTATTTGCATCACTTTAAAATTATTATTTTTTATTTTGCAGATATAATAAAGAAAAAATCACGAGTCTTTTTCTCCATTTATCATCATTTTTTAATTTATGTGAAATTTTCAAATACAATAATTAGTGTGGACAAAGAGTAGTTATGTTATTATTTTCTTTTTCGTTATGGTTTGAACTACAATCAGTTAACTTCTTTAATCTTTAGTTCAAACCAATTTGACTACCTATCCTAGATCCGTCAAAATGGACTATCCGATCCATTTAGGGTCAGCCCTAACAGGTTGCGGGTTTTTTCGGATCGGGCCAAAAAGCCCTATTTTAATACGGACAGATAAAATACTACTCGAGTCTGTTTCTACGGGCTAGGGGGTAACCCGCATATTTTTTGTAATTTTTGTATTCATTATATTTTTAATTTCTTTGTGACTATTTTAATTTGAAAATTTTCTTCATGCCCATTTAAAAACAATTACGGTATACTCTTTATAAATTAAGTATGAATCAATTTGAATGAGTGTAAATTGTGAATGGATATTCGACTTAAAAAAGCAAGTGCAACTGAAATATAATATTCTAGATCATTAAAAATACATAATAAAATAACGCACAAATTAAGTTTGGATTTTCCAATTAACACAAACTCAATTCAAAATTTTCAAAATAACACACAAATTAAATTAAGTTCAATTTTTAGACTAATTTTACTATTTTTTAAAATTAATTATGCAGGTTGTGGGCTACCCAGTACCTATACGGGCTAACCCAAATAGGTAACGGATTTATTAGAACTGGACTCAAAAGTCCTAAAAAAATTCAGGCTGAAATTATTAGGCCCAAGCCATATGTTTTAGCGGGCTGGGCAAGACTAGCCCATTTTAACAGCTCTAACCTAATTTTCTGCAATGCACTAAATTATCTTGCTCTTCTAAAGTTTTCTTCTTGCTTTGGTTTTTTAAAATCTATTTGTCTCTAACGGTTGTTAATTGTTAAAAATGCTAGATGTATTAAACAAATTCAAGGATGAGCAAGGTAACTTTAGCGAAAGACTTATCAATGATGTTGAGGGGATGTTAAGCTTGTATGAAGCCACACATGTTATGGTTCATGGAGAGGACATTTTGGAAGAGGCCTTAGCTTTTACTACCACTCACCTTGAGTCCATTGCATCCCAGTTGAGCCATTCACATGCAGTACAAGTCAAACATACCTTAAGGCAATCTCTTCATAAGAACTTGCCTAGATTGGAGGCACGAAGCTACATGTCCATATATGAGCAAGATCCTTCCCATAATAAAAATTTACTCCTTTTAGCAAAATTAGATTTCAATATGCTTCAAAGCCTACATCAAAAAGAATTTGGTAACCTTTGCAAGTAAGGAATTTCCATCATATACACTACTTCTTAAGAAAAGGAAAACAAAATATTTAATGTAATTTCAAATATTTGTCCTTATATTTACTATTATTATTTTGTGACTTTATAGGTGGTGGAAGGAGTTGGACGTATCTAGTAAACTACCATTTGCACGAGATAGGATAGTGGAAAGTTGCTTTTGGGCTTTGGGGGTGTATTTTGAGCCTCAATATTCTTGTGCTAGAAAGTTTTTGGCGAAATTAATCATAATAATAACAGTCGTTGATGATGCTTATGATGCATACGGAACAATTGATGAACTAGAACTTTTTACTGAGGCAATTGAAAGGTTAGTTATCAATTAGCACATCACAAGTAAATATATATTATTCATATTTATTTTCCTTTAAATTTTTAATGAAAATGATTATCAGGTGGGATATTAATTGCTTGGATAATCTTCCGGATTACATGAAGTTTCTCTATAAAATTGTCTTGGATCTTTACAAAGAAATTGAGCAACAAATGAAGAAGGAAGGAAGAGAATATGCCTTGAACTACTACGTAAAAGAAGTATGGGTTTTTGTCTTTTATTAATAATTATTAATTGAGTAATTTTTTATTAATCATTAATTAACAATGATATAAAGTTGGTTTGTTGATTGATGTGAGTTAGTTAAGGACTAAGGAGTATAATGATAAAAAAAAGTTAACAATTCAATTTCATTTCCAAAATAATAATTACAATTTCTCTTGATTGTTTTAAAAAAATAATAATCAACAAACGATGAATTATAATTTGTTTGTATTCGTTTACTTTACTTTGCTTAACTATATTGATAAAATACTTCATTTTAATTTGATAAAGTTGAAGGCCTCATTAATTTATGAATAAAAATTCATGCAAAGTGTAAGAAAGAACTTTTCAGTCTTTATTGCTAAAAAAAAAAAAAAAGTTGAGGAATTTTATTTTGTGAAGTTGAGGAATTTTATACGGGGTTTGTAATAAAGTTGTGTTGTATACCCAAAATATAAAGAAAAGTACTTATTATATATATATTCTGGTGGTAGTTCATAAAATTCGTTCAAGCTTATATGACTGAGGCTAGGTGGTTAAACATCAATTATGAACCAACATTAGAAAAGTATAATCGCTTATCAGCAGAATCATCTGGTTACATACTAATGACAGTAACTTGTTACATTGGTATGGGAGACATAGCAACAGAGGACATATTTAAGTGGATAACAAATGAGCCAAAAATTATTAATGCTGCTATTGTCATTGGCAGGCTAATGGACGACATTGTGTCAAACGAGGTATATATAATTTAAAATGATCTTTTTTGCGATATATTTGTTTTAACTCAAACAATATATAAGCATTTAAATAAATTATTATTCGTTGCATATAGTTTGAACAGAAAAGGGATCATATTTGCTCATTCTTGGAATGCTACATGAGGCAATATAATGTCTCTAGGGAAGATGCCATTCAAGAAGGTAGAAAGAGAATTGTTGATGCTTGGAAAGTTATGAATAAGAAATGTACTAAGCCAACTGAAGTTCCAATGTGTTTTCTGACGCGTATTATAAACTTTTCACGTTTTATGGATGTGATTTACAAAGATAAAGATAATTACACAAATCCTCAAGGAGAAATGAAGACATTCATTAAAGCTATGCTAGTAGATCCAGTTCCTGTTTGAACATTGATTTTAGTCTCTCTATGTATTATAAGTTTACTTTGAATAAAAAAAACATAGGTCATGTGTGGAGTTTATTTTGTTGGATGAAATGTTTGTGTTCGTTTGGTTGTTCCATGCTTCTCCTTCCGTCATCAATGGTCGTCTACATGTTGCTTTCTGTTTGTTTTTCTTCTTTCCCTTTGTATCTTTTTTAATTTGTATTGTGTTATATCTATTGTGTTGTATTGCCTTTGAGTACATCTCGTACTCACTTTCAATTAATAAATATCTTTTTTTTTTTATATATAGTGTGTAGTATCTCAATTTTTTTCAATTAATTAAAAATAATTCAAAAAATAAATAAATAATAATATTATTATGTTTAAGTATTATTATAAAATTTAAAAAAAATTAAAAAATAAATAAATAAATTTAGAATATAGGAAAGAGCGATTTTTTGTTGAAACAAAAACAGAAAAGAAAGGTTGTATAAAAAATATAGAAGAAAAGAGAAAGAGATTCAAAAATCTATTATCATCGTTCATTAAATCAAGTGACAATCATGAAAAATCTAAACTCATTTTAATAATACAATCCTCAAAAATCAAATAAAAAAACCAAAATCTAGACGAGAACGGGAGGATAACCACAATTGATACCTCTGTCTCAAATCCATTTTTCTCCTTTTCCTGTGAAATTAGCGAAACCCATTTTTCTTCTTTTCCTTAAGTAGTGTTCTGCCTTTTCAAACCCTTTGTTTTATTGAAAAATTAAAAAAGTTATTATATTATTAAATATTATTATTGATTTTTTGGTTTTATTATTGTGTTTTGTTTATTTAATAGATCGGACTGCAGGTCTATATATCTCTTTGTTACTATTTTGTTTTTGTTTTTTTTGTTTTTGTGGCTAGTTTTATCAGTTATTTTGTATATATTTTGGTATAAGGAATGAGTAAGAATATGTAGGCAAAACTACAGTGCATGGTCTTTATTTTATTTACACGTAACATTTAAATTTTTTTTTCTTGTTTAAATCTTTTATCTTTTAAAAAGAATGTATAAGATTGTCCGTTTAAATAAATAATAAAACGAATGAAATTCTTGAAGGGAAAAATAAAAGAAAATGACAATTTTGTACGCTTTAAGTAAGCCTATTGCACGTAAATAAAATAAAAGATTTGAGATGTAATTTTGCCAAGTATTTATAATGTACTATTTTTTTTACTATTATGATTAATTTTTATAGCTTATTGTCAAAGAGTTTGAACAGATGGTCTATGGTAGCTAGTATCCAAAGTATTTGTTGCTTGCTACTACAAATTATCAACCTATAAACATGAAAGAAAAAAAGAACTAAATAAATATTGTAGCCACGCTTATACTTTTGATGAATGATTATGTAAAGTATGCATATAAGTGCATGTTTGGTTTCAATTTTATGGAGTTGAAAATTGATTTTGGTGTGTTTGAATGTTATAAAATCAATTCACTCAAAATCACGAAAATTGTCTATTTTAAAATTCGAAGATACAACCTCAAGACTTGTCCAAGCAATACAACCAATTGGATTTGGATGGCAAGTAAGTAGCCATTTTTTTAAAAGTTGTGATGAACTTGTAGTATAAAAAGACAAACTCTTAAATAGTACTAATGAGAAATCACCCATTTTTTTCTTCAAAAACTTTAAAACTTACATCCAATCAAGAAAGACACTAACAACACTAGTAACTACTCAATGGACCTTAGTACAATTATGGACCTTGAAATGAAACATAACCAAAAAAAATACAATCTATATAGCAAGTATTTAAAAGACCCCGTAAGATAGCAAAGCCAATAATTGATTAACATAAATTTAGGTCTAATGATGCATTCTTGTTTTCAACATTGGGGAAGATCTGGTGGTGGAGGTATCACTGATTGTGATGGGCCAACTCCATTTTCTACTAAAAGTGCTGTTGCCAAACCCCAATTAAGATGTGAATCTATGTGACAATGCAAGAACCAAATTCCTGATTTGCAACAAAAATGAAAAATCACACAATTGGTTAGTATACAATGCTGAAAACCTAATAAAAAATGTTTAGGAATGTAATTTGACCCCCACGTCAAAGTTTTGTTTTTATGTCTCTATAATTACTAGGCAACTGCAGTTGAGGTTGCATTTAACTATGATTCTTTGCAATATCAAGTATTGCAGTGCAACCACAACTACAATGCAATTGTAACTGTAACTAAGACTATGTCCGTTGTATTTGACTGCAATTCTCTGTAACATCAAAGATGCCTTGCCGGCTAATTTAAAAACATGTACATAACATCTTTGTATCGTCTTTGAATCCTCTAAAATTATATGATACAACAGTTGTAAAGGCCATTAGATTTAGTTTATCTCTCGAAAATCTTTTGGTCCTTATGGCTACTGCACTGTACAACTACTGTTGTAGAGGATCCAAGGCCCTCAGTAGGGTAAATGCATAATACCTGGATTATCAGCCACAAAGCGAATCGCCACCCATCCGCCAGGAGGTGTTCCAATAGTATTCCTCACAGGTGGATCCACAAGGTTAAACCTAAAAGGATCAGTTCTTGGATTGAAATTTCCAAAACCAGAACCAACTACAAAGAAATGAAACCCATGAACATGCATAGGATGATCCTCAGTTGATACAATACTAGTATCCTGCAAAACAATCTGCACATAGGAACCATATTTCAATCTAAACAACCTAGTTCCTTTCCTAGGTGTCCACAAACCCCTAGGAACATTTCCTGTATAATTGAACTGTATAGGAGGAACAGGAGGAAAATCAGTTGTAAAAACACCAGGAACACCTTGATAGTAAGCTTGCATTAAGGAAGTTGTTCTAGGTAGAACAAAAGAGTTGTTGTTTATGCTAGCTGCAAATCTTGTTCCATTTGGTCCTTGACATCTAGGACTATTAGGATTTGTGCAGTTTATTAGTCCTAAACCTACAGTGAACAATAAGCTCACATCAAAGTTTTGAAAGACTTTAACTTTGGAAAGACCTCTAATCCTTGAAGTGAATGCAGTTGAAGTGGCCGTGTCGTTGAAAGCCGGTAAAATCGGTAAAATAGGTCTAGAACATTGTCTGTTTCTGTTTTTGCAGGCTGCTGATTTGTATTCAAGAATTGACGTGGTTGTTGTGTTGTCGAATGAGGCGTTCATGGCAGTTTGGTAAGCGCGGGCCGCCATGTAGTAGCGGCCCGGGGGTTGATCAGCTGTGACAAGGACATTGATTGTTTGACCTGGTCCTATCATTAGGACTGTTGTGGTGGAAGGTTTTGTGTAAGCAGCATCCATTGCAACCACTGTCATTCTATGGTTTGCAATTGAAAAGAAGAGTTCTTGATTGAGTCCACTGTTGATGATTCTTAGCAGAATTGTCTCTCCTGCATCTACTTGAAAACGTATAGTTCCTGCATTGTAAATTTTGTTACATGTTTTTAGTTGCTTCTGTGTCAATTTTGGGTGAGTTATTATGGAAAGATAAGATAGACCAATACTTAAAAATCATCTAATACTTTAATAACGGTCGATAATACTTTTAAAAAATAATAATTTTAACTCTCTTTGTTTTTATTAATAAAATAGTGACTTGATCGATGTTGTTGATTCAATACGTGATACATATTTGTTTTTCTTTATTTTTATAAAATCAGTATTATTTAAGTTACTATCTCAATCATAAAAAATAAAAGTAGCTATTAGCGTCTATGTTTAAGAGACAACGTCTGTAATCATTGAAGTTTTAAATTTTTTTTTAAACCGGTCGAACTGTGGATTATGATCAATGCTAAAATTTGCTTCAATTTTTAGTTTATTATGTTTTTAGTTCTTACAAAATCGCAATCTTTTAATTAATTTCAAGTTTAGATTCTTTTAAAAGTTATTATTTTTAGTCACTTTGAAGAAAACATTAAAAATGGATGTTGTTAGACACTCACAACAATAATAATAGTAATAGAAATGAAAAGTGAATAAATTTCTTTAAGACATTAAATTTATAGGGTCGTGATTTTATAAGCACTAAAATTATATTTAAGATTTTCATTTTGACATTATTAGAGTAAGAAACGAGTAATGAAGTAATGGATTTAGAATGATTTTTAAACCTTGACTTGAACAGCTGTAGAGATCTCCTGGTTGACCATTCATGGTGTATGCAACAGATGAATTTGGAGGTGCTCCTGTGAACTGTGTCTGTCTTAAGATAACCATTGGATCTCTATCAAACCATTCCCCTGTACATCATCACAAATTCACATTATAATTTATCATGGCTCTGTCTTTGTTGCATAAAAATTGAAGAGCACAGCAACTTTTGAAGTGTTTATTTATGAGGAAAGATTTGATCAAAATGCAAAGTCAATTTTAGATGTGTGTTAAAGTTTGGATTAGCTTGAGGAGAACTTCTCATTTCAAATATATCAATAATTCTTTTATTTACAAAAAAGTCCTAAGATTTAGATGTCTATGGAGAAGTTAAACTAGAGAATTTTTAAAAATGTTTATATGCAAAAGATATTTTTTAGTTACACAACAAGCTATTGTTTAAAACATTGATGACTAAGGGTCGGTTTGATCCTACGATGAAAAAAATTAATTTATAAATTTGAATATAATTAAAATTAAGTTGAATGAAATAATTTATATTTGCATACTTTTACTTAAACAATAAATTTAAGTGTAGAAACAATGTTTGGAATCAAAATTAGAAATCTTAACTTTAAGTTAGAATCAATTCTAGAAATAAAATCAATTTTAATTAACATCATCAAGAGATGTCAAAATCAATTATATGTGTTAAGAATTACTTTTGGATCAACATATCTTTAAAACCAAACACACGTAATATTCTTATATTTTTTTAGAGGTTTATAAGATAGCATTAAGGTGAATAAAGTGATGGTTTTGGAGATTACCAAGAAGAATAGGAAATTCTTTCCTAGGCATTGAGAAAGGATAAGGAGAACCCAGTTTTGGATAAATAATGAAAGCTCCATAGACAGTGGCTCTTAGGAAGCCAGTGTGAGCATGCCACCACAGTGTCCCTTCTTGGTTTTGGATTGTAAACCTGTATGTGTAACTTCCTCCTGGTTGGATTGGACATTGAGTCACATAACTAGGCCCATCTGCCCATGGATTTCTCAACATCCTAAACCCATGCCTGATTCACAAAGACACATAAGATTGTGAGGAAAATTAAATTGATTTCAAGCATACGGTAAAAGAGTTTAATTTTTATACACCGTTGCTATAAAAAGTTTTATACTGTCAGTAAATCGCAATCAATCATGTGTGTAATTTTATAATTGATTACGATAAAAGTCAAATATCACTAGTAATTTTAACTGTTATAATTGATTTATAATGTAAAAATTATTTACACTGTAAATAAATTAAATTCATAATAAAATTAATATAGTGAACTAATAAATAAGTTACTTGTCATTCCACTCTACTAGCTCTTTCTACTTGTTTTTAATAAAGGGTAAAATATGAAATTTATCATTTATGTGACAAATGGTTAAATTGCAACTGCAAATGTGTTGCAATTTTTTATATCGTAGAAAATTGTGGACAAATGTAGTACATTAAGTCGCAATTGTTGATGCGATGCAGTTAAGGTGACTTCCAAAAACTTTATGTAGTGTCTACAATTGTGATTGTAGATTGTAATTTAAAATCATGGTGAAGTTGAGTGATGATGATGTTACTTGCAAATGTGGTATGTGTTGACGCAATTACAATGATGCGATTAAGGAGACATCCCAAACCTTTAAGCTGTGTTTGCAATTGGACTTGTTAATTGCAATTTAAAATCATAGATGATACTTACCAGTGAATGGAGATGTTGTAGGGTCCGGCATTTGTTACTTTGATTACCATAGAATCTCCGTCTCGCGCTTCGATTGTTGGGCCAGGAAACTGACCATTTACGGTGAGTATGTTTCTTGTTTTGCACAGCCTCTTCACTGACTTTGTTTGAATCTATTTCCATCAATCATTGAAGTTAGTGACTACATTTTCAAATTGGTACAAATTGTTACATCAAACAAATACTTACAACAAATTCATGGTAATGATTCTCTGCAGCTGAAGCAATGGAAACAATGATAGTAAGTAAACCAAGTAAGAAGCATAAGTAACACAATTTTCCAATGACAATCTTCATTGTTGTCTCAAATTTTGTTGAATGTGAGTTACTTGAGTTTGAGTTATGTTACATTTGGTCTAAAGTGTAGGCTATTTATAGTGTTATAAAGTTAAAATTGCAATTTGCTCGAAGTTCATAGGAACGTATGTCAAATGTTTCAAAATCACAAGAGACTTTGACACTATTTTTACTCAAAAACTTGAACATTAAGTAATTAGATCACCTTTTTTATATATTCAACATTTTTTTCATTCTTACTTGATATGAGACTAACCATTAATACTTAAATTAAAACACAATTATAAATATTGTATTAAGTTGGATAAAGAAATATTGTTTATGTTATGTCCATTATTTAATAAGTCAAATAGGGTGCATTGATATTTTTAGGATTGTTTGTCTAACCATTCAAAGGATTTGGTGCACCCACTAGCGCAATCATCTGTATAACAAATGCTAGATTTTGTGGTTTAGAAGTATGGAGTGTGATTCACCAAAAAAAAAAAAAATCAGTTGTGTTGATATAGTGTGACACCGAAACATATGAGCATATCTTTTCCACCTAGGATGTAACCATAACAGAAAAGAAATTTAAATAATTAGGGCAGTTAACGTGGGACTCGATTTTGGTTTGGTTCGGTGGGCATGAGATGAGAGTAGTTGTTCCAAGTTTAGTTGACCACTCAACTTAATTAGTAGATAAAACAGTGCATTTAAATAACTCTACTTTTTGCATAATATTAATATGAAAGTGGAATTGCTTACCAAAAATACGGAAGAAAACAAATATGGATTTAACAGAATCACTCACAAACAATGTAGTTGCATTTTCGGCTACCTTTTTAATAATAAAAAGGTTAAATAAGTTTTTGTCTTTATAAATAATTTTCTTTTTATTTCTTTAAAATCTTTTTTTAAATAATAGTTTTTCAAATATTTTTTATCAATAATTTTAATTATTGTTTAAAAATTTATATTTAATTAATTTTTTGTTAAAAAAAAATTAAATTTTAGTAAGAGAGACTATTACAATCTTCTAAACTTGTCGGTAAAAAATTATTCAAAATTTTGATGATCCACATGAGTTGATTACAAACAGAGACTAAAATAATAGAAAATATTTGAGGGACTATTATTTGAAGAAATTTTTTAGAGGAACAGAAATCAAAATATAGTATATTTATATAGATCAAAATATTATTTTCCCTACTAGAATAATGATAACAATGTATTCTTTAGTATAGATTTTCTAATACAATTTCTTTGATCGATTGAAATATATATCAGTCCTACCAAATTTATATACAATCTACATATTTTGGTGGGACATGTGCAAATTTAAATCAATCAAATAGAGTATATTAAAAAATGTGTTAAATAGTGTGTTGCTGGCACTCCTCTTCTCCACAAACGAGTTTGGGATTTTTTTATGATACCTAAAATGTGAGTTTTGATCATTTCAATTCAAATTTCTCTCAACCTCTCACAATTATTTTTATTTGTCTTAGTTATACTTTTTTTTTAATTTTAATTTTTATGAATTGGATCGAAAGTTTACATCATATAAATCATACATGTAAAATTTTATATAAATTTAAAATTATTTTATGTGTTTTTGAAATACATCAAAATTAATGTCGTATGTATTTTTATTGAACAACAATAATCTTCATGAGTATAAAGAAATTAAAAAAAAAATAGAGATTTGAAATATGAAATTTATTTCCTTTCTTAATATTCAAACTAATTTAGACATCTTTTTTCCGCCCACTTTGCAACACTAATGTAATATAAGTAATCGATCACAAACGTATAGCATGTACGTGCCATAATGAAAGCAACTGACTACATTTTTTTCCCATAAAAAATGCAACTCATTCAAATAAATCATTTAATTAAATCAACAATAATAAATGTACATTTAACTAAACACATTTATTAAATTTCACCTATTTCGTAATTATAATTTATTCATCGGTCTAGAAAAAGACATGTGTTGTCTAAGTCTATAAGTGCAAAACTCCAAAACTATTTTCTTTTTGTTTCTCTTTCACAGCCAATAAATTATTTTCATTTGATACTAAGCTGTAATGGATTCATATGTGTTGCGGAACATGTTAAAGTAAGAAATGACATGGTAGCACATCAAGTGAACAAATTTCATCAATATGTTTTATTGTCTATTTTTCCAGTTTAGACAAATTATATTATCCTGTAGACATTATATTCAGGTATGCTATTGTCAGGTGGTCCACTTTCCATTATATTTTAATCAAATTTTTTTATTTACTTTTTTAGAGTTTGTGTGGAATTTTCTAAAATATATTAACTATTTTCTTTGTCATTGAACTCGTATTTTTAGTGACTTATGATACTTATCTTATAATAAAATTATTTAATGTTTTTATGCTAATTGGAATGGGCTGAAGCTGCCATATTTTTATTACGAGAGATTGAGAAATAAAATGCTTGAATATTTGTGGTTCATATATGGTTTACTTTTGTTTACCTAGATTAAATAGGAAGCAAAATTGCTATAACTTTAAATCAATTAACTCCTGTTATCAACAACAATATTCTAGAGTATATTATACTATGAGAATGTGAACTTTTAATAGGTCTTAATGGTTGGATCTAACAATATTTGACTGCGTAAATGTATAAAAGTTTTAACTATAATGAAGTTTGATTCTATAAAAATAAGTCTCAAATGGAGTTGTAAAAAAAAATCGTAATATTTGAAGACTAAAATTCCAAATTTAAAAACATAAAACACTAAAATTATGCATCACTTAAAAATCGACAACACATATATTTGATAAGGGATAGTGCAAGATATTTAATTCACATAGTAGCTACACTTTTGGATCGTTTTCATCTGTGTTTTATTTGTATGCAAATCATTTGTGCTTGTTTTAGTCATTGGTAAGCACACTTTTGATACTCTTTAATGTCTTTACTGTATTTTTTTTTCATTAATATATTTTTCACTTTTTCTTTTTAAGTTGAAAAGCAAAAGGTTTAATTGTAGTTTAGTTTCTTTATTTTTATTTATTTACAAAATTGATCTTCCGATTTTAAAAATCGACAGTTTTGATCTATTTTTTTAATATTTTAACTAAAAAATGATGACATGAGATAATTTAAATAATGTGACATATAATACAATGATGTAGAATGATTAATACTCATAAAATCGGAATAAAACACCATAAAAATTTAACTTTCAACTTCATAAATTTTTCATATTTGTAATTTAATTAATGACATATGAATAATTAATTCATCTAAATGATTCTATGTCATGGAATTGTATCTCATGTTATTTAAAATACGTCAAATTATTATTTTTAAGTTCAAAAATTTGAGAGATAGACAAAAATTGTCTGACTTTTAAAATAAATGGATCAATTTTATAAATTGATAAAAATAAAGAGACCAAAACTACAATTAAGCCAAAGTAAAATAACTTAGATTTTTTAACATGTTTTAAAATCGATAAAGCGGAGTAGAATAGAATAGAATAAAATAAAGTGGAATAAAACACCTATTTTATTTCATTGTTTAGATATTTTATATCGGAACAAAATTTTCATTCTATAATTTGGAAAGTGGAATGATTTTTTCTATTTTTATCTTAATTTAGAAAACAGTTTTAAGGAGAATTAAAACATTTTATGATAAAAATTGGCAATCTATTATTTAGAAGGTGAGCAAAACATAATAGAATAAAGTATAACCGTGTATATGTTTTTTACCCTTATTTTAAATTCTTGTACGTAAAAAGTCAAGTAAATGGACAACCTGGAATATCAAATAAACTTGCTGTTTCATAAACAGAGTAATTATATTCAGCTTGGTTTTTGTGAATGAATAATTACATTTAGATGCAACCGTGAATTGAACCAAAAAATATATATTTAGAACATATCAAGGATGGTCTTTTTTATTCCTTTTCAATATGGTTATTTTAATTTTAATACATGTTAACGGTTAACATATCAACCCAAAAATATCAGTATCAACCTTGATTGTGTTGCAAATGTGTGATGAGAGCACTTGAAAGATACAAAGTCGAAAAAGTAATAAAATACGGGTCAAATAGTATTTAAATAATTATTAAAAAAATGAAAAATGATTTCATCCCATTCTTCCCAAATTGAATGAAACAAAAAATGATAGTAAGTGGTGGTATTTGATTCCATTCTTTAACAAAAAAGTAATAAAACAAGGTTATTCCATTTCATTCTACCAATCCAAACATAGCATACAATGCATTTTTTTCAACAAAAACCTGTTCTTCTTTAATCATCAATCAAAGCATTGATTTATATATATTCTTAGAATTTGGTTTGGATCCTATACAACTCCACAACTGCTTGTATAGTAAACACTTTTACCACTTATAAATATTTTGTTATATATTATCTCATCAAATGTAAAAATTTTAATACATTTCTTTACGTTCATGACTAGACATTTAGATATAACTTGAGTGATTAGATAGCAGTGACATGATAGTAAGTGGATCACCATATTTTTTATATGCTCTAATACTATGTTAGAAATAATAGGAGTATAGATTTGAAAATAAATTTTATATTTAAAATAAATTTCAGAACTTGATAAAAAAAAAATCCTTAGAGTATTTCATATTGATGATTAAAAAGATATTAAGAGAATACATAAAATATTCTATATTTATATAAATATAGTAGAGACTTAACAAATTAAGTGCTTATAATTGTTAAAGTGATTAGTATAATAATCTCAATGCTTGAATGGGAAAACTTGTTTATTAATTAAAACTAGAGCTATTAAATAGCCAAAAATACAAAACAGAAGTACCAGAAGAAACAGTACAGTAAAAAAGAAGGAACAGAAGGAAACAGAACTACCAGAAGCAGAAAAACGCGATCAGAAGCAGAATCGCGCGCCTTATTACTTGGTCTCCTAACAACATAATTAAATGCTAACTACACTATCCTATTATTTGGGACATTTATTAACCAAATAGAAGACTAAATCAACAATTATCATGCCAATCGATCTAACAATTGCTCCCCTAAACTGGACATGCTAGAGGCATTTCAGTTTACTTCTCCAGCTGACTTCACTCCAAGTGCTTTTCTGAGTTTTTCAAACACCTCCAGCCCCATAGGTTTAGTCATAATGTCAGCCAACTGCTCACTTGTACCACAGTATTTCATATCAATCACTTCATCCTTTGTGAGATTCCTTAGAAAATGAAACCTTACATCAATATGCTTACTCCTACCATGGAAGACTGGATTCTTTGCAAGTTTTATTGTAGAAGAGTTATCACACAGTACCTTGACACTTTTACTTTGAGTGCATCCAATCTGTTTAAGTATTTGTTGTAACCAAATGCACTGACATGCACAAGAAGCAGCTGCCACATATTCTGCTTCTATGGTTGAAAGTGTCACTACTGGCTGCTTCTTTGATGACCAAGCTACTGCTCCTCCACTTAGCATGAAAACATAACCAGAAGTGCTTTTTCGATCATCCAAATCCCCTGCATAGTCACAGTCCGTGTAGGCTAGCATCTCATCTTTACATCCCCTTTTGTAGAATACACCAAGCTCAGTAGTAGCTCTAATGTATCTGAGAATTCTCTTGGCTGCCATCATGTGAGACTCCATAGGATTGGCCATAAAACGACTTATTAAACAAACACTATAAGCTAAGTCAGGTCTTGTGACTGTCATGTACATCAGACTTCCCACCATTTGCTTGAATAAGGTTGCATCTACCTTCTTACCATCTTCTTGTTTTGTTAGTCTATTACTTCTTGGAACCATGGGATTCTTAACTCCATTGCAACTTTCCAAACCAAATTTTTTTAGAACTTCTTCAGCATACTTCTTCTGACCAATGTGAATGCCATTGAAGCTCTGCCGTATTTCAACTCCCAGAAAATACTTCATCTTACCCAGATCAGTCATCTCAAACTCCTTTTTCATAGACTCTTTGAACTCATTCACCATAATTGTATCATTGCTAGTAAAAATGAGATCATCAACATAGAGACTTACAATTAGGATCTTGTTCTTCTCTTCTCTTTTGATGAACAAGGTGTGCTCATAGCTGCTTTTCTCAAACCCTTCCTTAATAAAGTAGCCTTTAATTTTGCTAAACCACGCTCTTGGTGACTGCTTTAGACCATAGAGTGCTTTCTTTAATTTGTATACTTTCTTCTCTGCCCCACTGACCACATAGCCTGTAGGTTGAGCAATGTAAACATCTTCATTCAGCTCACCATGAAGAAAGGCACTTTTGACATCAAGTTGAAAGATTGTCCATCCATTTCTTACTGCCAAGGCTATCACTGTACAGATTGTATCCCAGCTAGCAACTGGAGCAAAGACTTCATTATAGTCTACTCCTTTCTCTTGTGCATATCCCTTAGCCACAAGACGAGCTTTACACTTATCTATTTCACCCTTCTCATGTAATTTAGTTTTATAGATCCACTTTACACCAATTACTTTGACCTCTTTTGGTGCATCAACAAGCTCCCAGGTTTCGTTCTTTACAATAGCATTGAACTCCATATTGAAGGTGCAAACACGAGAAGGGGGTTGAATTGTGTTTGACTAACTTGATTACTTTTCCTGTTTTTATACTTTTAAAACAAAACTTGATGAAATAAAAGCAGAGTTAGCAGCGGATATAAAGTAAAAAATAAAACACAGAATTTTTATATTGGTTCACCGTTAACGAGGCTACGTCCAGTCCCTTCACCTTGAAGGATTTCACTAATTCAAACCTTGAATTACAACCGTTCTACTGACCCTCCAAGCCAGTCTTCTCAAACAGTCTAACAATCCTAGACTCTTGAGGAATATAGCACCTGTCTTTAGCCAATCTAACAATCCCAGATTGTAGAAGAAATTTCAACACTATGAATCTAATTGCCAAGTAACCTGCTACCCCTTCTGACTCCCTCAAATTGTAGACTCTACTTCAACAACTTAGATTTGACACAGTAGAAAGAAAATAACACGAGTACTTGCTTCTTGAAAGCTGGAACTCACAATTGACCTCTCTGAAAACTTGAGTGTTTACTTTGGAAGTGTATGACTCTTTTGTGATTTTCGATGCTAAGTATTCTGCCTTGAGCCTCCTTTTATAGATGCAGATTAGGGCATCTTCCAATGCTTAAATTTGAGCTGAATCTTGCTGGATTCTCTGTAAAAATAACTTGACCAATTGGGCTTCATTTAAATAAAAAACATATCTTTTTAAGCCTCAGATTTCTTTCAAAAAATAACTGGCCAATCAAATCCTTTCATTGCTTCCCGCCATAGCTCCTGAATTCCACAATACTTCACTTTATTTTTGTAACAAATCTTTTTAATACTTTGATCAAAATAAATTGAAATCTTCACCGTTGATCAATTCTGGCCATCAGATTTTTCTGCGCTAGTCCACATCTGGACCAAACTAATTGCTATGCTGTGATCCTCTGAATTCAGCCATCCCTGGACCACACTTCCTAACATTCTAATCTTCTGATTTCAGCCATCCTGGACTCGCACCTGATATGCTATAATCCTCTGAACTCGGCCATTGTTGGACCACACATCATGTCCCTCGGTTTTCGGCCAACACTGGGCCATGGTCTGATCTGTAACAGCTTCTCATCACACATCTGGATGAAGGGATTTGAATTCCCTTCCAGGTTTGTAGTCTTGATGAATCTCACTGGAGTGTTTGAAGAACTCTCCTGATTCTGATTCCTCTCTTTTTGCTTTGGCTGATACACCACGTTCCTCTGGTGATTCTGGAACATGTTTTGGTTCTGGTAACTTTGGTGAATCTGGTGATTCTGATAACCTTGATGGTTCTGGTGATTCTGATAATTCCTGTAGTTATACTGATTCTGATGATTAGAGTAATTCTGATGATCATACCGGAACCTGTGATACCTATTCTGGTTCTGGTTCCAGTACTGATTCTGGTTCTGGTTCCAATGCTGGTTCTGGTTCTAGTGTTGATTCTGGTTCCAGTTTCTGTGCTTCTGATACTGATTCCAGTTCTGGTTCTGGTTCCAGTTTCTGTGCTTCTGATACTTATTCCAGTTCTGGTTCTAGTTCCAGTTCCTGTTTTGATTCTGGTTCCAGTTTTGAGTCTGGTTCTAGTTTTGGTTCTGATTCCGATTCTGGTTCTGGTTGAGTTGACCAGACCTTCTTCCATCAGACTCATATTGCGTTTGTCTTGTTGTAGCAGGAACATAAACCTTCTTCTGCTTGTGCATTGCCAACATCCATTGTCCAGGCACTATTGTTGATGTCTCCTTCTGGTTACTCAGAACATCTGCAACATAGACAATTTGATCTTTTGGTACCCATAACTGATTGGGTCCAGGTTTGTTAGTTGTAACAGCTCTCTGATCTTGTTCAGATTTTACCATTGGACAAGATAATTCAGAGTGACCTTTCTTAGCACAAACAATACATAAAACATCAGAATGAACAACCTTATTTTCAGTAATTGTTTCTGTAAAACCAAGACATCTCTTTCCAAAGTTACTGTTTCCATAAATCATAGATGCATATTTACTTCTTTCTATTCCATTTGAAATAAAGTTTTGAAAAAATTGCTCATGCATATCAGATTTACAAACAGTTTCAGAAGTGGAACAAATATTACTTTTGAGAGTTTGGTTTTCAGATTTGAGTCTTGCAACTTCAGTTTTAAAATCTTTGTTTTCAGTTGCATACTCAGAATTTCGATTCTTTAAAACTTGGACTTCTTTGGTTAGATTTTTCTTATCTTCCCTAAGAGTTTTCAGTTTTAAAGACCTCTTATTCTTTGCATTTAACAAGTCTTTTAAAGTCTCAATTAATTCAGATTTAGAGAGATCAGAAAATATCTCATTGTCTTCATCTTCTGATTCTGTTCCAGAGCCTGAGCTGTATCCAGAACTTGAGTTTGTATGAGCCATCAGAGACAGAATTGCTTCATCTGATGTGCTTCCAGACTTGCTTGAATGACTACTTCGTTCATTCTGCCTTATGTCTGCTTTGCTTCCTGAAATCATGCCTTTATGAGGTCCAGAAGCAGACCTGATGTATGCCATCATTGTTGTTTCTGCCTCTTCTTCATCAGATGATTCTTCTTCTGATTCTGATACATCCCAGGCAGCCATCATACCCTTCTTTCTGTATCTGGAACTCTTCTTGTGCTGTTTGCCTTTTTCCAGATTTGGACATTCTGACTTGATATGTCCAAGTTCATTGCATCCATAACAGATGATGTTCTTTTTGTCAGATTCTTCCTTATCTTTGCTGTTATGTTTCTTCTTGGAACCTCTCCTCTTCCTGTTTTCTCAGATCTTAACCATCTTTTTGGTTAAGTAAGCCATATCATCACTGTTACTATCCTTTGATTTTGATGCTGCCCTTGCAGCTTTCTTCTTTTTCGACTTCAAAGCCAGATTCTTCTTCTTCTTTGGTTCTTCTGCTTCTAGTTCTATTTCATGAGACCTGAGTGAGCTGATTAGATCTTCAAGCTTCAAGGTATTCAGATTCCTAGCTTCCTGTACTGTAGTAACCTTTGGTCTCCACCTTTTTGGTAAACTTCTTAGAAGCTTCTTGACATGATCTGCAGTGGTATAGCTTTTCTTTAATACTTTTAAACCTGATACCAGAGTCTGGAATCTGCTGAACATTGCTTCAATGTCTTCATCCTCTTCCATGTTGAACAGCTCATACTGTCTGACCAATATGTTAGCCCTTGCTTCTTGAACCTGCTGTGTTCCTTCATAGGTCAGAACCAGACTGTCGAATATGCTCTTTGCTGTTTCATTATCTGTGCATCTGTCAAATTCCTTGAATGTGATGGCATTGATCATGATGTTTCTGGACTTGTGATGAAGTTTGTGTAATCTGCTCTGATCTGGTTTCATATCATCCATGTCTAGTTTTTTAGTTGGATCTTCTGGATCAGTGGGTGCAGTGTATCCTTTGACTATCATCTTCCATAGTTCAGGATCTTGAGATATGACAAAACTTCTCATTCTGTCCTTCCAATACTCAAACCTTTCTCCATCAAACAGTGGTGGTCTGTTGATGTTGCCTCCCAATTCTTTTCTGGATTCTGCCATGTTGAACCCCTTGGACCTTTCCTCAAACACTGTTAAGTGCTCCACCTTGAGACCCAGCTCTGATGCCAATTGAAGGTGCAAACACGAGATAGGGGGTTGAATTATGTTTGACTAACTTGATTACTTTTCCTGTTTTTATACTTTTAAAACAAAACTTGATGAAATAAAAACAGAGTTAGCAGCGGATATAAAGTAAAAAATAAAACATAGAACTTTTATACTGGTTCACCGTTAACGAGGCTACGTCCAGTCCCTTCACCTTGAAGGATTTCACTAATTCAAACCTTGAATTACAACCGTTCTACTGACCCTCCAAGTCAGTCTTCTCAAACAGTCTAACAATCCTAGACTCTTGAGGAATATAGCACCTGTCTTCAGCCAATCTGATAATCCCAGATTGTAGAAGAAATTTCAACACTATGAATCTAATTGCCAAGTAACCTGCTACCCCTTATGACTCCCTCAGATTGTAGACTCTACTTCAACAACTTAGATTTGACACACTGGAAAGAAAATAACATGAGTACTTGCTTCTTGAAAGCTGGAACTCACAATTGACCTCTCTGAAAACTTGAGTGTTTACTTTGGAAGTGTATGACTCTTTTGTGATTTTCGATGCTAAGTATTCTGCCCTGAGCCTCCTTTTATAGATGCAGATTAGGGCCTCTTCCAATGCTTAAATTCGAGCTGAATCTTGCTGGATTCTCTGTAAAAATAACTTGACCAATTGGGCTTCATTTAAATAAAAAATATATCTTTTTAAGCCTCAGATTTCTTTCAAAAAATAACTGGCCAATCAAATCCTTTCATTGCTTCCCGCCATAGCTCCTGAATTCCACAATACTTCACTTTATTTTTGTAACAAATCTTTTTAATACTTTGATCAAAATAAATTGAAATCTCCACCGTTGATCAATTCTGGACCATCAGATTTTTCTGCGCTAGTCCACATCTGGACCAAACTAATTGCTATGCTATGATCCTCTAAATTCGGCCATCCATGGACCACACTTCCTAACATTCTGATCTTCTGATTTCGGCCATCCTGGACTCGCACCTGATATGCTATAATCCTCTGAACTCGGCAATTGTTGGACCACACATCATGTCCCTCGGTTTTCGGCCAACACTGGGCCATGGTCTAATCTTTTGATCTGGACCATCACTGGACCAAATAATTAATTCTGAACCACTGATCTGGAAATCTTCCCACTGATATGGTCCAGGTCTTCTTCTGACATTTCCTCCTTCTGGTCTGGGCCAGCAAAGATATCTTCTGGTGATCCTGGAGTATCTTCTGGTAATTCCAGAATTCATTTTCTGGAATCATTTGATCTTCTGCTTCTGATTTCTTCATATTCTAGTTGTATTTAATTTAATAATTCAAGGTACAAAATAAGATTATATTTAGTGCTTTTGTAAACATCAAAATCCTATGATTTAGAACCAACTTGGTTCCAACACATATCTATTGCATCCTTCCATCTTTTTAATTTTACTGCTTCTTCATAGTAAATAGGATCATCAGAAGATATAAACAAAACTAAATTTTGTACCTCTTCGTCTTCTTCTGAAAGTCCTTCTCCACTTGTATAATCTTGAAGATAGGTTGGAGCTCGAGTGACTCTTCTTTCAAGAAGTGTAGATGTGGTAGTATCACTGGAGATACTATTGTGACCAGATGCAGTATCACTAGAGATACTACTTTGACCAGATTCTCCTTCTTCTTCACTTTCTTTATCACTAGAAGCATATGTACCTTCATCAACTTCTCCCCAGTCAAGAATGTCATTCTTAGCTTCTCCTTATGTCTTTCTCCAATCCCAGCTTTTTCCTTCTTCAAACACAACATCTCTGCTAATTATCACATTCTTTGTAGTCGGATTGACCATTTTGTATCCCTTAGACTCTTCACTATACCCTATCAGCACACACTCTTGACTTCGAGCATCCAACTTTAACCTATTTGCATTTGGTACATGTACATTTCCTACACATCGAAACACTCGAAAATGATCAACATTAGGCTTAACTCCACTCCAACATTCTTCTGGTGTTTTATTCTTTACAGCATAATTTGGACTTCGGTTGAGAATGTGGCATGTCGTTTTCACAGCTTCTGGCCAGAATGGAGTAGGCATCTTCTTTTCTTCTAGCAAACATCGCACCATGTTAAGTATGGTACGATTTTTGCATTCTGCAACCCCGTTTTGTTGAGGAGTGTAAGATGTAGTCAGCTGTCTCTTAATACCTTCAAGTCTACAAAACTCTGTGAATTCCTTGGAGGTGAACTCCCCTCCTCTGTCTATCCTTAATCCACAAATAGATAGACCAGACTCCTTCTCCACAACATTTTTGAAGCTTTTAAATGTTGTGAAGGCTTCACTCTTTTCATTCAGAAAATAGACCCAAAGCTTGTGGCTCAGGTCATCAATGAAAGTTAATAGGTACCTTTTGTTGCCATATGACTTTGGAGTGATAGGTCCGCAAATGTCTGAGTGTACAAGCTATAGCTTCTGTGTTGCTCTTCACTTGCTTTTCTTTGGAATGATCTTCCGATGTTGTTTCCCTTTCATGCAGCTTGTACACACATAGGTTGGCATCTGAAACTTGGGAAGTCCTCTGACAAGTTCCTTCTGGTGCAATAAATTCAGACTGGTAATACTTAAATGACCATATCTCTTATGCCACAAATCACCAGTATCATCACTTCTCACACTTATACATGCAGATGATGTATGCACCAGAACATTAGCCAGAACTACAAACATCCTATTAGATGTCATACGTGTGTGCATGATTAGTCCTCTTCTAGGATGATAGATTTTGCATTCTCCATTTTGTATCAGGATAGCCAACCCTTTCTCTTGTAACTGACCCATACTCAACAGGTTATTTTTCAACTCAGGAACATAATAAACTTCAGAGATCACCTGAGTTGCACCTTCTACTTCAATTCTGATGTTGCCCTTCCCTTTCACTGGAATTCTGAGATTGTTTCCAAGTTTCACTGAATGAATGAATTGCTCATCCAGCTCCACAAACCATTGCTTATTTCGTGTCATATGGTTAGAACAACCAGAGTCAAGAAACCATACTACCTCTTTCTTTGAATTATTGATCTCAACATAGGACATCAGCAGAAGCTCTTCCTCCTCATCCAATTCTGCATAATTGGCTCTTTTGTCCCATTCCGGACACTTATTTTGAAAGTGTCCCAATTTATGACAATTGAAACATTCAACTGTAGCTTTGTTGAAATTTTTTCTGCCTCGTCCTCCTCTATTCATGCCTCTACCTCTTCCTCTGCCTGATCTCTCATCATATGTCACTTTTAACATTTGTTCTTCTTCCTGGTGTCCCTGCATCCTCTGTTCATGAACAAGCAGACTTCCATGTAATTCATCAATACTCAAGGTACTTAGATCATTTGACTCCTCTATTGAGCAAACAACATAGTTGAATTTGGAGGTCAATGATCTAAGTATCTTACTAACCACTGTGCTTTGTTCCATCACCTCACCATTTGTCTTCATTTTGCTGACCACGGTTAGAGTCCGCCCCAAGAAGTTATCTACTTTCTCTCCTTCTTTCATGGCTAGTAACTCAAATTCCTTCCTCAAGGCTTGAAGTTGTGCTCTTCGTACTTTCGTGGACCCTTGATACTTCTGTTTCATTGAGTCCCAAATCGCCTTCGATGTTCCCTTGTCAAGAATTGTTTCCAATATTTCTCTGTCAATAGCTTGAAACAAGAAATTTTTCACCTTTAAATCCTTGAGTTTGGCCTCCTACACACCCTTTCTCTGAGCCTCACTTGCTGGTGTATTTCCAACTGTTGGTGCTGGAATTCCCTCGTCCACCAGGTTCCATGTAACACCCCGAGTTTAAAACACAGCGCGAGTGTATTTTTTTTTTCAATAAATAATTAAAATGAGTTTTCCAAAATTAATGTCAAGGGAATTAAAATAAAATTTTCATCAGTTCATTTCAAAAGAGAACACCCGGCCTGTGGCCACTAAACAGTATCAGAGTGCGAAAAATACATCGGAAAAGTCATACATTAATTCCCAAAATAAATTACATTTCCCAAAACTCAAGACCCTATACAAAAGTCTAGTCTGATCATGCACTAAGCTATAGTAGCACGGTCTCCACCGTATCCTCTATAAGTCTCTTCTTCAGCCAACCGTCCGTTCTTCTGTGTTGTCCACGGATACTCCGTACGTAAAGATCAGGGGAAACTAACGACACTTCCGTCGTTAGTGTATCCGTCGGTAGGACGGGTTCGGGTAACATCTGAGGGCAAAGCCCAAATTCCACAATATAATAGCAAGGGTCACCGACCGAAATTAAACAATTATCACATAGCATATATTTCACAGCAACAAATATACACATGGCATATCATAAAATCAATGATGATAAATAAAGATACTCATTTTGAAATTTCATGACATGTACTTTTCAAAACAGCAACCAATTAAGATGGAAAATAAGTTGTAAGTATAGCCAACACTTCAGCATTCATAATCATTCATCAGAAATTTAGATTTCATAAAGTACTCACACACATCACTTTCCAATCATCATCACCTAACCCAATCGTGACCCACCGGTCAATCACCCCGACGCAATATGCATATGCTCATGTATACAATTTCTTGGAATCACCAAGGTGCAGTCGCTCAACAGACCAGCACAATTTATATGTATGATAGACTTTAACGGCCCTCAAGACCATGGTGCAATCGCTCAATAGATCAGCACTAGTGCAGTCACACATCAGACCAGCACTCGTGCAGTCGCTCAACAGACCAGCACGTTACACATATTTGAATGCACCACCACGAACATGCGGCCATTCCGTAGCCCGGATAGAATGGACCACTACGAATACGCGGCCACTCTACAACCCATCACGGTTACTACATTCAAGTTAAATCCTCGCATAGATAGAATGGACCACCACGAACACGCGGCCATTCCGTAGCTTGAGTAGAATAGACCGTCTAATACACACGGAACTACTCTGACCCCGGATAGAACAGTCCGTCTAATACACGCGGAACTATTCTATAACCCATGGTTACTACTTAACTTCGCGGCCCATCACGGTCACCGCATTACTCTGTGGCCCATCGCAGTCACCACCTGACTATGCAATGTATGAATATGGAGTGTTTTCTTTTCATTGAAAACAGTATGCAATATCAGAAAACTCAGCCTCTCCAGCATTCCCCCAAAGCATCTCAACACAAATAATTTCGTAATCAACACAGCAATGATTAAACATTCCAGTAATCATTAACACTTTACTTTATCACAACATTCCATTCTTAATTATCATAAGTCTTTCCCCAACTCTTAAAATTCACAAAACAGTGTTTAAAACTGAGTTTTCTGGAAAATATGAATCTATATTCGAATACAGCATCTCTGTATTCGAATACAGGAGCCAAAATAGTGCAGAATTAACACTCTGTATTTGACTACAGCCCCCTAGTAGTCGAATACAGAGGCAGTCTCAGTGCACAAATCAACATTTTTCACTACATCTGTAAAGTCTCAAAAACTTCATCACCACGCCCTCAAAATATCACCAAAAGTTCCATTTTAATTCACCACAACATTCCCAATATCCCCCAAACACTCAGGGTTTACAAAACACTCTTAAAACTTGGAATTTCTGAAAACTCGAATCTGTATTCGAATACAGACCCCTTGTATTCGAATACAGAAGCATGAAACTACAATTTTAGCATTCTGTATTCGAATACAGCATGCTTGTAGTCGAATACATAATACAAAAACAGAATGATTAACATCAGAACATCATAAATAGAACCAAAATGATCAACATCAGATCATTAGAAAACAGAACCAGAATCAGAATGATTAACATCAGACCATCAGGAACAGAACCAGAATCAGAATGATTAACATCAAAAAATCAGGAACAGAACTATAATCAGAATCATCAACACCAGAACATCATAAACAGAACCAAAATCAGAATGATTAATATCAAAACATCAGAAGCAACAAAAGAATGATTCACACCAGAATCATCAGAAGCAAAACAGAATGATTCACACTAGAATCATCAGAAGCAAAACAGAATGATTCACACCAGAATCAGCAGAAGCAAAACAGAATGGTTAACACCAGAATCATCAGAAGTAAAACAGAATGGATAACAACAGAATCATCAGAAGCAAAACAGAATGATTCACACCAGAATCATCAAAAGCAAAATAGAATGATTCACACCAGAATCATCAGAAGCAAAACAAAATGATTCACACCAGAATCATTAGAAGCAAAAAAGAATGGCTCACACCAGAATCATCAGAAGCAAAACAGAATGGCTCACACCAGAATCATCAGAAGCAAAACAGAATGGCTCACACCAGAATCATCAGAAGCAAAACAGAATGATTCACACCAGAATCATCAAAAGCAAAACAGAATTATTCACTCCAGAATCATCAGAAGCAAAAAGAATGATTTACACCAGAATCATCAGAAGCAAAACAAAATGATTCACACCAGAATCATCAGAAGCAAAACAGAATGATTCACACCAGAATCATCAGAAGGAAAACAGAATGACTCACACCAGAATCATCAGAAGCAAAACAGAATGATTCACACCAGAATCATCAGAAGTAAAACAGAATGATTCACACCAGAATCATCAAAAGCAAAACAGAATGATTCACACCAGAATCATCAAAAGCAAAAACAGGATGATTAACAGAATCATCAGAAGCAGAAACAGGATTATTAACATCAGAATCATTAGAAGCAAAAACAGGATGATTAATAGAATCATGAGAAGCAGAAACAGGATGATTAACATCAGAAGCAAAAATAGAATGATTAACACCAAAATCATCAGAAGCAGAAACAGAATTATTAACATCAGAATCATCATAAGCAAAAACAAGATGATTAACATAATCATCAGAAGCAGAAACAGAATGATTAACATCAGAATCATCATAAGCAAAAATAGGATGATTAACAGAATCATCAGAAGCAGAAACAGGATGATTAACATCAGAATCATCAGAAGCAAAAACAGGATGATTAACATAATCATCAGAAGCAGAAACAGGATGATTAACATCAGAATCATCAGAAGCAAAAACAGAATGATTAACACCAAAATCATCAGAAGCAGAAAGAGAGTGAGTAACATCAGAATTATCAGAAGCAAAAACAAGATGATTAACATAATCATCAGAAGCAGAAACAGAATGATTAAAATCAAAATCATCAGAAGCAGAAACAGGATGATTTACATCAAAATCATCAGAAGCAGAAATAGAATGATTAACATCAGAATCATCAGAAGCAGAAACAGAATGATTAACATCAGAATCATCAGAAGTAGAAACAGAATGATTAACATCAGAATCATCAGAAGCAGAAATAGGATGATTAACATCAGAATCATCAGAAGCAGAAATAGGATGATTAACATCAGAATCATCAAAAGCAGAAACAGAATGATTAACATCAGAGTCATCAGAAGCAGAAATAGGATGATTAACATCAGAATCATCAGAAGCAGAAATAGGATGATTAACATCAGAATCAGAAATAGGATGATTAACATCAGAATCATCAAAAGCAGAAATAGGATGATTAACATCAGAATCATCAGAAGCAGAAATCCTTCCTCTGTATTCGACTACAGGGCTCGTAGTCGAATACAAGTTTGAAAACATAAGTAAAACATAAGCTTGACAGGTTGTATTCGAATACACACATGTTGTATTCGAATACACCTTCGAAAACTAGTGAAATTTTCCTGAGACTTCAACACATTTCAAATTGCTTCTTTTGAAAAATCAGCACAACCCCCAAAATAGTTTTATCACTCTTTTAAACCACAACACTTAGATTTTTTTTTACTTCAAACCAGATTTTCCAGAATAAACAGCTTCATCATTTTTAAACCCTTTTTATTTTGAAATCATCAGCAACACCAGATTTTCAAACCATCAGAACATCATGCAAGCATTTCAACTTTTTCAAACATCAGAACAACATGCAAAACATTCAGCTTATCTCAAACATCAAAACAACATGCAAAGCATTTCAGCTTTCTCAAACATCAGAATAACATGCAAGCATTTCAGCTTTCTCAACATAAGCAAAACAGCATGTTATATCAGCAAAGCAGCCAACATCACAAAATCATCAACATCAATAGAATGCATTTCTCATTCTTCATAATGACATGCAAAACAGTTTTTCTTCAAAAACAGAAATGGAACAACGTGCATGTCATGGCAATATGCATTTACAGCCCTAATGCAACTAGAAAGTGGAAGGTGCCCTTACCCTTGCTGCGTGTCTGCTACTTCTCACGTTTCTGTTTTCGTTCCCGTTTACGCGCCAAAATTCGGTGAAACTGCTGCCTGAGTTTGCTGCTACGAAACTGGGTTCTCTAGCTCCGTAATGACGTGGGGAACAACTTTAGTACTGGGGGTTTTCTGGTTTGGTGCTTGTATTTCCAATTGATGGCACTTTTGAGGAACTCCCTCTTTTTCCTTTTGAAATCGAGAACAGAATTCAGAACACAGAATAGGAGAGAAGGGTGCTGTTACATGCAGCAGTGTTACATGCAGTATGGGCAGTGAGGAAGGAGGGATGGTGTTCTGATTTCACCATCCTTCTCACTCCTATTTATAGGCTTGTGTGGTGCCACCTCACCCGACACTTGTCTGATCCTCAGCAATTAACCAATCTCGTCGCAATTAGCCGCTAATCCCTTAATTAACTGTCTAGTTAATTTAATTACTCGTAATTAAATTAATTTATTCTTAATCCAATAATTTTAATTAATCCTCCAAAATAAATATTTATATATATATATATTTACTCAAAACATACATATATTAAATATTTTACAAATATCCCCAAAATACCCTTAATATTAATTCCATAAATTAATATTAATTTTTAAGGGTCTTACATTACTACCCCCCTTAAATTAGTTTCGTCCTCGAAACTACATGTTGATAAACAACTGAGGATATTGTTCCTTCATCTTACTCTCTAGTTCCCATGTGATAAATGCGTCCTCTAGCAGTGGGACGAGTAGCCCTAGTCGCGTTCACAACTGGTTCTACTTTTGGAGCCTTGCAATCCCTAGCAAAATGTCCTGGCTTCTGGCAATTGTAGCATGAAGGACTCCTAGTGGTACAAGCAGTAGCATAATGTCCCTCTTTTCCACATCGGACACATTGAACCCCTTGTCCTAATTGTCGTCCAAAAGTCTGGTTCCCTGGGCGATTCTGGCCCCTGTTGTTGTTCTGGGGTTGGTTATACGGCTTAGCAACCTGCTTTCCTCTATTGTTCTAATTGTGCATCCGACTAGGCCCTCCAGAATTAAAGTTCCCTCCTCTGTTGGCCCTCTTGTTCTTCATCTCTTCGACCTCTCTACACTTCTCCACTAACACTTGGAAACGTTGAATTCCCAATGGCAAGACCGAGTCTTGAATCTCATACTTTAGTCCATTTTGAAAGCAATGACACATAAATTGTTCATCAACTTCTTCTCGGAAGAATCTGAAATGCCTGATTCAAACTTAGCAGCATATTCTCCTACCGTCATGTTTCCCTGGTGCAATTTCAGAAAATCGTCACCCAACTTGGTCCTAGTGCTCATCGGGAAGTACTTGTCCAAAAACTTCTTCTTAAACGACTCCCAGGTCACTTCCTCTTAAGCTGACCCCATCAGTAATCGTGTACTTCTCCACCAATACTCTGCATCCCCTATCAGCAGGTACGTGGCATAATTGACTTTCACCGCTGCCCGACAGTTAATCATCTCGAAGATTTTATCCATCTCTTGGATCCACTGGTCCGCTCTTTCTAGACCCTCATCACCCTTGAACTTGGGAGGATTATGGCGACGAAAATCCTCTAGATTCAGCAGCGCGAATCTCTCTTTCTCTCTTCTCCAGATCTCGTTGAGTCTTGGCAGCCGTCTGTGCAGCAACAGACGCAGCCATGTTGTTTATTGCTTCAGCCATCCTATCTTCCCGGCTGACATTGACTCTTGTGGTGTCGTCTCTTCGTGGAGGCATTGTTCCTTACAAAACCATCATCAAGTAGAAATCTCGCACTACTTGAAATAATTCCAAAACTTAACAACATCATCACTTCAGTCACACCACAACTTTACACAAGACTTGACACTTTAACTACTTGCTCCTATGCATGATCAGCTAATAACTCAAAACAAATACTTAAATCAGAGCTTTATCCCAAAACTTTAACCAAATGCTCTGATACCACAATTGTAACACCCCGAGTTTAAAACACAGCGCGAGTGTATTTTTTTTTTCAATAAATAATTAAAATGAGTTTTCCAAAATTAATGTCAAGGGAATTAAAATAAAATTTTCATCAGTTCATTTCAAAAGAGAACACCCGGCCTGTGGCCACTAAACAGTATCAGAGTGCGGAAAATACAGCAGAAAAGTCATACATTAATTCCCAAAATAAATTACATTTCCCTATACAAAACTCTAGTCTGATCATGCACTAAGCTATAGTAGCACGGTCTCCACCGTATCCTCTATAAGTCTTTTCTTCAGCCAACCGTCCGTTCTTCTGCGTTGTCCACGGCTACTCCGTACGTAAAGATCAGGGGAAACTAACGACACTTCCGTCGTTAGTGTATCCGTCGGTAGGACAGGTTCGGGTAACATCTGAGGGCAAAGCCCAAATTCCACAATATAATAGCAAGGGTCACCGACCGAAATTAACAAATAATCACATAGCATATATTTCACAGCAACAAATATACACATGGCATATCATAAAATCAATGATGATAAATAAAGATGCTCATTTTAAAATTTCATGACATGTATTTTTCAAAACAGCAACCAATTAAGATGGAAAATAAGTTGTAAGTACAGCCAACACTTCAGCATTCACAATAATTCATCAGAAATTCAAATTTCATAAAGTACTCACACACATCACTTTCCAATCATCATCACATAACCCAATCGTGACTGACCAGTCAATCACCCCGATGCAATATGCATATGCTCATGTATACAATTTCTTGGAATCACCAAGATGCAGTCGCTCAACAGACCAACACAATTTATATGTATGATAGACTTTAACGGCCCTCAAGACCATGGTGCAATCGCTCAACAGATCAGCACCAGTGCAGTCGCACATCAGACCAGCACTCATGCAATCGCTCAACAGACCAGCAGGTTACACATATTTGAATGGACCACCACAAACACGCGGCCATTCCGTAGCCCGGATAGAATGGACCACCACGAACACGCGGCCACTCTACAACCCATCACGGTTACTACATTCACGTGTATTAGCCTCTCACAGGCCAAATACACATAAGTTAAATCCTCGCACGGATAGAATGGACCACCATGAACACGCGGCCATTCCATAGCCCGAGTAGAATAGACCGTCTAATACACGCGGAACTACTCTGACCCCGGATAGAACAGTCCGTCTAATACACGCGGAACTATTCTATAACCCATGGTTACTACTTAACTTCGCGACCCATCACGGTCACCGCTTTACTTTGTGGCCCATCGCGGTCACCACCTGACTATGCAATGTATGAATATGCAGTGTTTTCTCTTCACTGAAAACAGTATGCAATATCAGAAAACTCAGCCTGTCCAGCATTCCCCCAAAGCATCTCAACACAAATATATTCATAATCAACACAACAATGATTAAACATTCCAGTAATCATTAACACTTTACTTTATCACAACATTCCATTCTTAATTATCATAAGTCTTTCCCCAACTCTTAAAATTCACAAAACAGTGTTTAAAACTGAGTTTTCTGGAAAATACGAATCTATATTCGAATACAGCCTCTCTGTATTCGAATACAGGAGCCAAAACAGTGCAGAATTAACACTATGTATTTGACTACAGCCCCCTAGTAGTCGAATACAGAGGCAGTCTCAGTGCACAAATCAACATTTTTCACTACATCTGTAAAGTCTCAAAAACTTCATCACCACGCCCTCAAAATATCACCAAAAGTTCCATTTTAATTCACCACAACATTCCCAATATCCCCCAAACACTCAGGGTTTACAAAACACTCTTAAAACTTGGAATTTCTGAAAACTCAAATCTGTATTCGAATAAAGACCCCTTGTATTCGAATACAGAAGCATGAAACTACAATTTTAGCATTCTGTATTCGAATATAGCATGCCTATAGTCGAATACAGAAGACAAAAACAGAATGATTAACATCAGAACATCAGAAACAGAACCAGAATGATCAACATCAGATCATTAGAAAACAGAACCAGAATCAGAATGATTAACATCAGAACATCAGGAACAGAACCAGAATCAGAATGATTAACATTAGAAAATCAGGAACTGAACTAGAATCAGAATCATCAACACCAGAACATCAGAAACAGAACCAGAATCAGAATGATTAATATCAGAACATCAGAAGCAACAAAAGAATGATTCACACCAGAATCATCAGAAGCAAAACAGAATGATTCACACTAGAATCATCAAAAGCAAAACAGAATGATTCACACCAGAATCAGCAGAAGCAAAACAGAATGGTTAACACCAGAATCATCAGAAGCAAAATAGAATGGATAACACCAGAATCATCAGAAGCAAAACAGAATGATTCACACCAGAATCATCAGAAGCAAAACAGAATGATTCACACCAGAATCATCAGAAGCAAAATAGAATGATTCACACCAGAATCATCAGAAGCAGAAACAGAATGATTAACATCAGAGTCATCAGAAGCAGAAATAGGATGATTAACATCAGAATCATCAGAATCATCAGAAGCAGAAATAGGATGATTAACATCAGAATCATCAAAAGCAGAAATAGGATGATTAACATCAGAATCATCAGAAGCAGAAATCCTTCCTCTGTATTCGACTACATGGGCTCGTAGTCGAATACAAGTTTGAAAACATAAGTAAAACATAAGCTTGACAGGTTGTATTCGAATACACACATGTTGTATTCGAATACACCTTCGAAAACTAGTGAAATTTTCCTGAGACTTCAACACATTTCAAACTGTTTCTTTTGAAAAATCAACACAATCCCCAAAATAGTTTTATCACTTTTTTAAACCACAACACTTAGATTTTTTTTTACTTCAAACCAGATTTTCCAGAAGAAACAGCTTCAGCATTTTTAAACCCTTTTTATTTTGAAATCATCAGCAACACCAGATTTTCAAACCATCAGAACATCATGCAAGCATTTCAGCTTTTTCAAACATCAGAACAACATGCAAAGCATTCAGCTTATCTCAAACATCAAAACAACATGCAAAGCATTTCAGCTTTCTCAAACATCAGAATAACATGCAAGTATTTCAGCTTTCTCAACATAAGCAAAACAACATGTTATATCAGCAAAACAGCCAACATCACAAAATCATCAACATCAACAGAATGCATTTCTCATTCTTCAAAATGACATGCAAAACAGTTTTTCTTCAAAAACAGAAATGGAACAACGTGCATGTCATGGCAATATGCATTTACAGCCCTAATGCAACTAGAAAATGGAAGGTGCCCTTACCCTTGCTGCGTGTCTGCTACTTCTCACGTTTCTGTTTTCGTTCCCGTTTACGCGCCAAAATTCGGTGAAACTGCTGCCTGAGTTTGCTGCTACGAAATTGGGTTCTCTAGCTCCGTAATGACGTGGGGAACAACTTTAGTATTGGGGGTGTTCTGGTTTGGTGCTTGTATTTCCAATTGATGGCACTTTTGAGGAACTCCCTCTTTTTCCTTTTGAAATCGAGAGCAGAATTCAAAACACAGAATGGGAGAGAATGGTGTTGTTACATGCAGCACTGTTACATGCAGTATAGGCAGTGAGGAAGGAGGGATGGTTTTCTGATTTCACCATCCTTCTCACTCCTATTTATAGGCTTGTGTGGTGCCACCTCACCCAACATTTGTCTGATCCTCAGCAATTAACCAATCTCGTCGCAATTAGCCGCTAATCCCTTAATTAACTGTCTAATTAATTTAATTACTCGTAATTAAATTAATTTATTCTTAATCCAATAATTTTAATTCATCCTCCAAAATAAATATTTATATATATATATATATATTTACTCAAAACATATATATATATATATTAAATATTTTACAAATATCCCCAAAATACCCTTAATATTAATTCCATAAATTAATATTAATTTTTAAGGGTCTTACATTCCACATCTCCTTGCTCCTAAGGAAATTCTCCATTGTCATTGACCAGTAATCATAATGGCCATCAAATTTGGGAATGGACGGTTGCACAAACCTTTCTGAGATTGACATCTTAATCTCTTTGTGTTTACTCACACACACTCAAACTCTCGTGTTTGATCTGAACTTCACTGTCCACACACTCTCACGCTTATCAGGCTTCTTTCGAAGCTCTGATACCAATTGTTAAAGTGATTAGTATAATAATCTCAATGCTTGAATGGGAAAACTTGTTTATTAATTAAAACTGAAGCCATTAAATAGCCAAAAATACAAAACAGAAGTACCAGAAGAAACGGTACATTAAAACAGAAGGAACAAAAGGAAACAGAACTACCAGAAGCAGAAAAACGCGACCAGAAACAG
This sequence comes from Cicer cuneatum, assembly GCA_037974295.1. Lineage (NCBI taxonomy): Eukaryota > Viridiplantae > Streptophyta > Magnoliopsida > Fabales > Fabaceae > Cicer > Cicer cuneatum. The sequence continues at coordinate 53,281,080 of JBBPBO010000003.1, forward strand.
AATCGCGCGCCTTATTACTTGGTCTCCTAACAACATAATTAAATGCTAACTACACTATCCTATTATTTGGGACATTTATTAACCAAATAGAAGACTAAATCAACAATTATCATGCCAATCGATCTAACAATTGCTCCCCTAAACTGGACATGCGACCTAACAATAATTCCTCCTAACTAACTTTATTATATCTAATAAAAAAATATAATTAATAGACTTAACAAAGTACCTAATAGCATACTATTCTTAACATATATATTTGGTATAAGTTGTTTAATATTATTTCAATGAAACAGGTTTGATTCGTTTTACTCTCCATATTTCCCTTGTACATATATGGTACTCATAATGTCAAACATATAATAATTGTTTGTTTGGTCACCTTGTTTTTCATGTATTAGGTAGGCTTCCACCTGACTTTAGAGTGATACCATTAATTTTTTATTTGTAATAAAAATGCTCTAACTAATCATAGCCATTCTCAAATAACACGTGTTTATCACAATTGCGTAGAGCTGAAAATTAACCTTGATTTTCTTTGTCCCTACTGGATTTCAAACTGCAGGGATTTATATAACACTATCAACCTCTGAATTTCAAAAGATAAATCTCTCTTGCTGACTGTTTAAACTCATTAATTTGTTAGTTTTTATTGTTTTTCTGGATTCTTCTCCTGTTTAGTTTTTTATTTTATTTTCTAGGCCTGCTTTGTTGGTCCAGCCCATTTACTCTTTTCTGGGGTAGCCCTCTTATGCTGAGGCCGTGTCTGTTTAGATTAATATATATTAGAGAAAATTCTTTTCTCACATTCAAATCTTTTAAAAAACTGTTAAGTTTTATGTAAATTGATTAATTTGAAAATTATATTTTACACGTCTAAATTAATCAATTTAGACATGTATTTTTGTGTACTTGAGAACATTGAGGAGTGGAAAAAAAAACACTCATATATTAGTACTAGTTGTCTTTTTAGTGTTGGTTTTGAGTAGGGATGATAACAAACACACACGAGTAATAAATTTTGTTATCCGTCCATTGGACAAAAATAATACTCACCTCTTTGTATCCGCACATTTATTATCCACGGATTTTATCTCTTCACGAGTATCCACGATACCCACAAATATTTATTAAAATCATAGAAATATTTTTCTCTAAAATATAAATGAAATTTCACGGAAAATTAACTTGTTTAATACCCTTTTTCCATTCATATAAGAAAATTAGACATTTCATTATGCTTTATCTTATCACGTGTTTGTTAGCTTATAGTAGCTAATGAAAAGAGAATAAGAAACACTAAAAATTGGCTGTGATGATGCTCGCTAGTAGCTGATGGTGGTAAATGGCCGCTTGGTATGGAGAGTGGAGACTTGCTATTTATAAATGAAAATGTGTGTTGTGTATAACAGTTTGAGATATTTTAAGTGTTTTTTTTTTAAAGCGTGTATAAATATGAGAGTAATTAAGTATAATAGTTACGGGTATTTGTGGGTACAGATCTCTCACTACTCGTCCCTGTCCCATAAATTGATAGATAATCAAATTACCTATTCATGTTATCCACATGTACCCATTAAACTACTCGTTCCAAATTCATCACGAATTTTACCCATGAGTGCAGGTTTTTTTGCCACCCTTAGTTTTAAGTAACTTTTTCTAGATTATTCATTAATAAAAAATAAGATGAAATATTATTCAAAATTCTTGTTTCTTCATATTTGTTCATGTTCAACCAAAAATGTTTAGGGTTCAATCATTGTTGATCTACATAGTTTAATTTGGTACTAGATGACATCAAGTCTGAATTTGTTTCTTCGATCAATTATTCTCCATTATCTGCATCTTTGTACACTTCTTGATTCATCGATTTATCATTCTTCGATCATGGCTTCCACAAGTGATTTTAATAATAGAAGGATTTTGCGCATAATTTTGCAGATCCTAATCTTCCTTTGTCTCCTCAATCGATTAATGTAACGCCCCAGAGTTTTTATCCAAAACATTACTTAAAAATACATTTAGAAAAATTTCCAACAATTTTTTTTAACAATATCTAACATTTATCAATTTAAATAATTAGTAACAATCATGTTTATTCAATATTATAAAAAATTGTTTATTCAAAGCTAAAATAAAGAAAAAACAATTATTCCTATCAGAAAGGAACTCACTTCCGTATTGCTAGAATTTGAGTGCATTTTAAAGTCTGGTGACAAAAGATTTAAAAATAGACTTAGGCATATCGCGTCAATTCTATTATTACAAAATTGTCTTGAAAAACCCATTTTTACCCCACGTTCGCCGCATGTTAATACTCATCAATTACTCTTAAATCTCCTCGAACTCATTAGTACCTAAAATGTTGTTGTAAGAGTCAGTTTTTTTCCATCATCCACATCAAACCAAAGCTAAACATATAACAGAATAACACAAAACATATAAAAGTAAAAACTTCCAATTTAAAAGAAAAAATGCGCAAACCGGTAAATTGTATATAAAAAACATATGTATAATGCATGCTGCTAAAATTATATGATCCGGATATAAATTTGCCACTAAAGCAACTTCCACAAAGAAAAATCACCCATACCAAAGGGGAAAATAAACCTACCACTAAGGCAACTTCCACACAGAAGATCACTCATACCAATGGGAAAATAAACCTATCACTAAGGCAACTCCCACGAAGATGCATATGCCATGACATGATGATATTTTATCAAAGAGATATATTCCCACACAGCCTACTAAGAATCATGTCATATGCATTCAAAATCGCTATTTAAAAATCATCATCTTATTCACATATCACTAAGATCACATATCACTAAGATCACATACCACACATCCATATCATGAGTATCACATATTCATGGACAAATAATCATAAAAATTATAACTTTCACCACATACACCTAAAAATTGAAAACTTGATATCATACACACTATAAAAATTAGCACTTTAACATATATTTTATGATGAATATGAAATAAAAGTTGAATTTGTATGTTAGATATGATAAAGTTTTAACTCTAATTATATATGTACTTTTATTTCATATTCATCATAAAAATTAAAACTTTATTACCTATAACATAAAAATGCATACTTTACTTCATATTTTTCATAAAGATTAAAACTTTATCATATATAATATAAAAAAAATACATACTTTATTTCTTAAAAAAAATCTATTATATATTGACTCAATGCAAAGGATTGGGGTTTCATTATTTTAATTCATTAGTCTATATTTTATTCCTTTCAAAAAGCAAGCGATCACAAATATTAATTTCATGTCATCCAACCAATGGTCTAACTATAATTTGTGTGGCGAAAAACTCTTACCTTGGCCACTTTTCTTGCTAGTAAAAATCTCTAAGCCCCCACGAAATTGTTACAAGAAAAGAAATTTCAAGCTTTTGATGAACGAAGAAGAGGAGGTGTGAAGGTGATGGCGGCTAGGGTTTCGCTATTCCTTCCTGCTTATTATTATTTAGTATGGAAATATTGTGGACTTTAGGAAAAATTTAAAGTGGAGATTATTGGGTAGATAGTGACGCAGTCGGAAATCGCAAAGGGTTAGCAAGCGCTAATCCTAAAAAAAAGAATAAGTTCTGGAATCCACCAGAGAAGAGAAAAACTCTCAAAATTAATTATTTTATTAAAAGATACCTTTTGTTACAGCATAGAAAGTCTTTAAATAGATAATAGAAACCCTAGTACGAAAATTAGGTAAAACAGAAAAGCCCTAAATTAAAGGAAAAACTAAAGCGGCTGTAAAACAGAAAAGCCCGAAATTACGGGAAAACTAAAACGACTGTTTTGAGGCCCAAGACGAGCTCAAAACGGTTCTGGAGCCCATAATTCATGGCAACGCCATGAGTTGTGCTCGTGGCGCGATTCCCTTTTCGGAAAGGTATAATAATAGACAATCTGACACCGGACGATCGTTTTCCGCATTTTCGGCTGCTTTTGTCCGCAAAGCCGTTTCTTCCTCGATTCTGGCCTTGAACTCTCCTACATCAGTCTCCTCCACTTCTAAAGAACTCAACCCCGAGTTCATACTAGAATAAAGGTTAGCGTCTTCATGGAACTCATAAATATCAGCCACATTAACTTCAGCAACTCAAAACCCACAATCTCCTGAGCTAAGGTAATCAACAAGGAAGCTCTCCTACTCAACGCATCTGCTACCTTGTTCTGGGCGTCTGATTTGGGCTGAATGATAAATGGGAATTTCTGCAGAAAACTCACCCAGCGAGCATGCATCTTCTGACTATGGAGGAACTTCTGGGCAAAGTGGTCAGTGAACAAGATAAACTCCCTCTGAATCAAATAATGCTCCCATTTCCTCAAAGCTCGAAAGACTGCATAAAACTCCTGGTTATAAGTGCTCCACTACTGCCTGGCGTCGCTTAGTTTTTCACTAAAGAAAGCCACTGGTCGCTTCTCTTGTGAAAGTACAGCACCTACCCCTACTCCACTGGCATCACACTCCACCTGGAATATCTTGTCGAAGTCAGGTAAAGCGAGAACTGGTGCCGTGCAAAGCTTCTCCTTGATCATCGCAAAGCACTGCTCTTGTTCAGGTCCCCACTGGAATTTTCCTTTCTTCAGACACTCGGTGATAGGCGCAATAATGGTGCTGAAGTCGCGCACAAACCTCCTATAGAAAGTAGCCAGGCCATGGAAACTGCGTACTTCCGTCACAGACTTAGGTGCAGGCCAGTTTCTGATAGCACTCACCTTCTCTTCGTCCACCTGAATCCCATCTTCACCGACAACAAAACCCAGAAACAACAGCTTGTTGGTACAGAAGGTGCAGTTCTTCAAGTTGATGTATAACTGGTGCTCTTGCAAGACCTGTAGCACTTGCTTTAAATGGCCTAGATGATCCTCCTTGGTTTTGCTATAAATCAGAATATCATCAAAGTAAACCACCACAAAAGAACTAGTAAAAGGACGAAGAACCTGATTCATTAGCCTCATGAAAGTACTGGGGGCGTTGGATAACCCGAAAGGCATGACCAACCACTCGTAAAGGCCATCCTTGCTCTTGAAAGCCGTCTTCCATTTATCTCCAGGTCTGATTCGGATCTGATGATAACCACTCCGTAGATCTATCTTCGAAAACAACTTAGACCCTGATAACTCATCAAGCATGTACTCCAGACGAGGGATGGGAAACCTGTATTTGATCGTTATCTTGTTGATGGCTCTGCTGTCAACGCACATCCGCCACTGATTGTTCCTCTTAGGGACCAAAAGCACTGGAACTGCACATGGGCTCATACTCTCTCTAATGAACCCTTTCTTCAGTAAATCCTCAATCTGTTCCCGCAATATCTCGTTCTCCTTGGGACTCATGCGGTAATGAGGTAGGTTCAGCAAGCTGGAAACTGGAATTAAATCAATCTGATGCTGAATATCTCGCATAGGAGGCAAGTCGTTGGGTAGCTCATCTGAGATCAACTCCCCAAAATCCGTCAAGATTTCCTACACCTCTTTCGGTGGTTCAGGCTCCTCTTTCATAGCACTCAGAAAACCCTTGACCACCACTGGGCAAAACCACTCAGTTTCCCTGAAGGCTTCAGTCAAATCATGCTCATCCTGCGTCATAACAAGAAAACTGGATTTCTCCTTTCCTGTTCGTCTATTAAAATCAGAAACCGGGGCCATAGCTATCTTGTGCCTTTCCCACGAGAACATCATCACATTATCTCTGCATCTATACGTGATATCATTGTCATATTGCCAAGGTCGCCCAAGTAGGACATGACACACATCCATATTCAGAACATCACACACTACCTCTTCCTTGTAATGCCTTCCGATGGAAATAGGCACCTTGCAAGTCTTCGTCACCTTGACCTGCAAACCCTTACTCACCCAGCCCAAAGCATAAGGCTTGGCATGCGGTTCTGTTGGAAACTCCAGGTAGTCCACCAGCTTTTGGGATACCAAGTTCTCTGTACTCCCGTTATCCACGATCAGATTACACACCTTATTCTTAATAGAACAGTGTGTTCTAAAAAGATTCTTCCTTTGCCCCTCTTCCTTTGAAGACAACAGGACTCTCTGCAATACAAAATTCACTGCTTCTTCAGCTTCTTCTTCAGCGAACTCAACACCGTCATACTCGTTGTTTTCTTCCTCTTCCTCAGATTCCTCATTCAAAACTACAGTCGTTCTCCTAGAAGGTCAAACATTCGACTTGTGACCCTGCCCACCGCAACAGAAACACTTATCTCCCGTCGATTTCGCGTATGGGTTGGCTGACTTCTGGTTTGCCCTCTTGTTGTTGGACGTAGCACTACTGGTTCCACCAGTTTCTTTTGCTGAGGAGTTAGAATCCTTAGCAGCAACACCCTTATCCTTATCACCAACAACTTCAGAATTACCCTGCGGAGTGAATCTGCAAAAAGATGAGAAATTTCTGGGGGATTTCTCCATCAGTTCCGCTTTCAAGGCTAGCGTAGAGGCCTCCGTCACGGTCCAGACAGTCTGCAGACCCATCTTCTCCTGTATCGACCCCTTCAAGCCATTAATATAGCGAGTCACGTTCTGACCCTCAGTTTCCCCTAGTTCGTTGCGTTCTGAGAAACGCAGGAACTCTGCTGTATACTCGGTCACGCTCCTTCTACCCTGAACGCAATCGATATACATCTTGTACAGAATCTGCTCATAATCTTCAGGCAAGAAACGCTCCAGCATCAACTGTTTCATTCGCCTCCACGTTCTGATTGGTGCTTTCCTCTGGTGCTTCCTCTGAACAACAAGCTTATCCCACCACACAGCAGCGATACTCTTCAATCGAATTTCCACCATCTTCACCTGCTTGTTTTCTGGCACACCCATCACGTCGAAGAACCGATCAACTTCAATCTGCCAATCCAGAAACTCTTCAACCCTCATAGTTTCATAGAACAACGGGATGTCAGCCTTGACTCTGTAGTCGTTGCGATCCTGTTGATTATCGAAACCCTGATTCTCCTCCTGGACCTCTTCTTCGGAACTAGAGTCCGATTCAACACGAGCCTGCAAGCCTCCATGTGGACGCCTGGGCGGTTCGTCTCTCCTGCCTCTATCCCTCCTATTATTTACGGCGTTCACTTGAACTGTCAAAGCCGCTACCTAAGTCGTCATCTGCGTAGTCAAAGCAGTAAGGGCCGCGGTAAAAGCCGCAGTGATACCCTCGATGTCTGCTCTTGTGACTGGTTGATCTCCCATGGCTTTTCAAGCTACGAAAAGAAACAGGAGAAATCCTGCTCTGATGCCACCTGGTGCAGTCGGAAATCGCAAAAGGTTAGCAAGCGCTAATCCTAAAAAAAGAATAAGTTCTGGAATCCACCAAAGAAGATAAAAACTCTCAAAATTAATTATTTTATTAAAAGATACCTTTTGTTACAGCATAGAAAGTCTTTAAATAGATAATAGAAACCCTAGTACGAAAATTAGGTAAAACAGAAAAGCCCTAAATTAAAGGAAAAACTAAAGCGGCTGTAAAACAGAAAAGCCCGAAATTACGGGAAAACTAAAATGACTGTTTTGAGGCCCAAGATGAGCTCAAAACGATTCTGGAGCCCATACTTCATGGCAAAGCCATGAGTTGTGCTCGTGGCACGTTCCCTTTTTGGAAAGGTATAATAATAGACAATCTGACACCGGACGATCGTTTTCCACATTTTCGGTTGCTTTTGTCCGCAAAGCCGTTTCTTCCTCGATTCTGGCCTTGAACCCTCCTACATCAGATAGTGTTGGGCCCAAATAAAGAATAGAAGGGAGAAAATACCATTTTTTTCCTTAACCTTGATCATACAAAAATCAAGCCACAAACTTCAAGCCCAAATTTCTATTATGGGTTGGGTCACACCAAGCCACAAACCCTTAGCCTAAATTCTTCTTGTACTAAAAAAACATCTCTCTCTCTCTATATATATATATATATATATAACTTCTCCGTTGATTAAATAATTCTTAATAATAATTTTATCAACTACAATAAGTCGAACAAGGCAAATAATTATCACACCTAAATTAATATATATATATATATATGTCTTAATTATTTTAAATAATAAATTTAGACAGTGTTACAATTAACATCAATGGTTCAAATTACAATAGTTAATAACAAGACATTATTGATCCCTTCTACATGCATCCAAGCGATACTCCAGGTATCACCATTGTTACACCTTTACTCAACAATAACAACTATCATACTTGATTACGATCCATGTTAGTTGCCCTCCGATCAAAAAATAAAATTGGGTTTCTTAATGGAATCCTAAAATATCCTATTGATTCTAATTGTTTACTAGTTGTTTGTGATTGATGTAATAATATGATAATGTTTTGGATAACAAATTATTTGGAACCTAACATCTCGCAAAGTGTTTTGTGGATGAAAACTACATGTGATATATGGAAAAGAATAGTGTGGTCGATACCATCACCTTGTTTGCTCCCAAACCATGCTCGTGGATCCTTTGTCTAACACCAACAAAACATTTTCCTTACTCATACAACAAGAACACCAATCTTTCATTCCCTTTGATGATGGCAAAATGATTGTCAATGTTTCAACCATTGACGTGGTTTTATTCGTGATTTGTGTTTTTGATTTTGGTAGAAAGATATATCTGAGTCATGGTCATGGATATAAAGTTTGTGCATATTGCCACAAACTTGGCCACATTATTGATGTGTGCTTCAAAAAAGACAGGTACCCTCCCAACTATCAATGCGATAATATCAACAATTGCTCTAATTTGAATGAAGATAATGGGAAAGATATCAAATCTCCAACTACATATGACATTGTTGGTGATTCAAACATCATTCTGTTTACACCAAATTAGGAAAATGATTTGTTGGTCTTGCTTCAAAATTCCAACCCACAACCAAAGTCTTGTATTCATCATCTAACAAGTTCTGCATCTTTAAGGAAATGTACTTTTACTTCTTCATCCATCAATAATATGAAAGCTATCGAATCTTGGATCCTTGACATCAAGCCATCAATCATGTTTGTTTTAAACATGAACTTTTTCGAACAATTAAAAAAATTAAAACAATTTTTATCAAATTACCTAATGGTTCTACTATAACCACCAATTATGTTGGAATTATTGGTTTCGTTGATGATTTTCATATGTCTGATGTTTTGGTTTTTTCCTGAATTTAGTATGAATCTCATTTTTATTCCTAGGTTTACATCTTCCCTAGATTGTCATATTTCTTTTATTCTAAGAATTGAATTGTATAAAACAAAATATCCCTGAGGATGATTGGTGCAACAGAGTTACACAATGGATTGTACTTACTCACTTTTCCATTTATCTATTACCCTGATGTTGTTAAACCTACCTTTGTTTCTAATTGTAATCATGTTGCCACCTCCCCTATTTTAGATGATTTTTGTTTTTGACATCTTAGATTCCGACATCCATCTTTAGATGATTGTTGTCATATTAGTAAAAATTACTCTTTTGTAAAATTTAATAAGTCAAATGTACCTTGTGATACTTGTCATTGTGCTAAACAAAAAAGATTATGCTTTCCTACTAGTCAATCATGTTTCTACTTACTTTTTTTGATATTATTCATCCGAAAATCTGAGGTCCGTTTTATGTGTTGTCATTGTTGGTTATAGATATTTTTTGATTGATAATAAAGGTATATTTTGTTGAATTTTCTAAATGAGACTGAAATTTGAAACATCCAACTTAATCCAATCTTTTGTTTCCTTCATCAAAACATCATTTAATTAAAATATTAATTGTATTTTCACCGACTATGGACTAGCGTTCTTAAGAATTTTTAGGAACCTAATGGTATTATACATCAAGCATCTTGACTAGAAAAACCACAATAAAGTGACATTGTTGAATGAAAAATCATCACATTTTAAATATTGCTCATTATGTTTTTCTCATTAATAGATTATCAACAAAAACTTTATATGTTAAAACTACCCACCGCATCTTATTTAAATCTGCTCGTGATATTTCTTTTATCAGAACTTTGACTTAATTGCATTTTTAGTCCTTTATTTTATCACGCTCACAAAAATAGTCTCCTCATTTTAAAATAGATTTTTGGTTCCTCAATTATCACATATGTTGCAATTTTGCTCCCAACCTAAATTTTTTACCCATAAAATGGTAATTTTTGGCTCCAAAGTTGGTGATTTAGGAGTCGTTTACTTTGTAAAATTGTTTGATATTGTCATGTCCTAAAACGTGTTTACTTTATCTTGATAAGAGAATTTTGAATTAAATCATTGATATGAAGTTAAGATGAAATGCTAGTTAACGAAGATGTATTTATAAAAACAATGAAAACGATATTTTCATTGTTTTTAAAAATGTAAATAATTGTTTACTTCAAAAGTCTTTTACTCTCTAATTAACGAGTAAAATTAACACAAATTTTAAGAAATAAAAATAGAAAATAATTTCACAAAGTAAACAACTCATAGATTTTCTATAAAATAGACATTGCGCATCTTTCGATTATTTGTTAGCTTATGATTCAACATGACACATCAATCAAAATAAGTCTCAAATTATTGTGAATTTTTAAAAATTATAACCTACATTTTTTAATGTTGAAATGTGTGCATCAAAATCAAGAATCAATAAAAATACAGAGGTAAAAGTGTATTTAAATTTTTAAAATATATGAGGTGCTATTTTAAAAGTGTATCTTAATATATGTAAAGTAAGGTGGTATAGTTGCAAGGTTTTCCCACCCAAATCTTGAATATTTCAGTAATATTAAAAATTATTTATTAAACTAATATTACTAATATTTATAATATTATTATTTAATAATAAGCTAGTTTATCATTTACAATGTAAATAAAATCTATTATTTAATGAGCCACCAATTTTTGAAGTCTATTATTCAATGAGTCATCAATTTTTGTCACTACATTTTTTTGGACAGAATTTTTGTTCCTACTATTACCTCTACTATTTATATATTAGCTATTTATAAAAAAAGAAGTAACCATTTATTTATAAAAAGAAAGTTAGAAAAATCGAATGCATTACAATATCTATTGTATATATTAATTTAATCTATAATAGACTTTGGTGTGTATATTAATTTGATAACTTATCTTCAATCCATAAAAAAAAAAAGTTGATAGATAGAAAATGAAAAGTGATGCTAACAATACCAAGACAATATTTATCAACTTGGACCATGGTACATTATAACTAATTATTCATAAATAAAAATATGAGTGAAAGATAAAAAAGTAATAGCAGATTAATAATTGTTAAGTTGTGATTTTTCGCATAAAGTAAATTTGTAACTTAATACATTTCTCAAAATGAAAAGCATAATTTAGTGTTTATTATATTTGTTTCTTAATTTTTTTTACTTATTTTAGTTATTACAATTGCATTTATTCCTTTCAAATACATTGAATATCTATTTTTTTTTTCTCAAAATTTAAATTCATAAAATAATAATTTAAACTCAATATCATAAATATTCATTTATTCAACCTCATTACAAACTATTTTTAGGATACTTTCAATTATAATGGTTTACCGTAATAATGAAATTTCAAATATTTTTATTTACAATCAATTAAATATAATTTTTATTTTTATTCAACCTTCATAATCTCATGTTGAAATACTAATTTAAATTTTATTCTAAAATATCTTTTTTTATAATATTTTCGACTTTTTATTTAGTGAAATTTCTTAATAGATACATGTAACACATTTATTTGTTTAGTTATTTTTTAATAAAATTTTTGAATCTTAAAAAAAGTTGTTTTTGTTCATTCATATTAAATTTAGATAATTCAAAATCATATAATTTAAAATACATTAACTTAAATTGGATTAAATTTTTTAAGTGTATCCTCCAAATTAAACAAAGATGCAACTATTTTTATTTTTAAATTAAATAATTTTTATCTTATAATTGATCTAATCCACGTAACGCTAACTAATTTTTATTTATGAGAATTAACTGGTGGAGTGATGATAGGAAGGTGATGGCTCCATCCTCACTCCCATCAAAATAGCAACGATATTAATTTTCTTAAGAAAAACACATTTATTAATTCTAATTTGTAATCAAAAGTGACATCCATATACCCAATCCTAGTCCTGACTCATGCCACGTGAGTTTCCATCTGGTCTTTGCATGGTCGATCTTCTTCAACCTTACCATCCCCAAAATAACCATCACACCTCCTCGCACGTTAGCCTCCACCATCACCACCCACACTCACTGTCACTCCCCAAATCTCTGCAAACAATCCCCAACTGAATTTCTCCTTAACCTTCACTCATTCCACTCACCCACCACCACCACCACCAACATCTTTGTTAATTTTAATCACAAAAACAAAACCAAACACTCACAATTCACAAACAAAATTTTTCACTTTCTATTTCGATTCAACAATGATGGACTCCGAAAATCACACCTCAGAGGAACACCTACACCCACACCCTCTCTCCTCATCAAAAGAAGAATTAGAAAACCTCGACCTCCACGAAAGCAACGAATATGATCCCTTAATAACTAAATCGTACTCTAATTACCGGAGCGTCATGTCCACGCTCTCCGATTCTCACAATCATCCTCTCTCTCCTCCGAGTCTCGTCTCTCCCGCCGACTCCGATCCACTCCTATCTCCGCCGCTAAACTACCGCGAATTTCCAAACCCTAATTCCACCGATACTTCCTCTTACATCGACCCTCCCTCCTACGCAGACGCAATTTTCAGCAATTTCGATGGCGAGACATCCTCCAACGGCACCGATACACCTACACGAAGCTCCTCCGATGGAATCTACTTCTCGAGATCCGCGTCTTCGAATTCGGAGTATTTGAAAATAACCGTTTCGAATCCGATTAAGGAGCAAGAGAATTCGAATTCGATTGTTCCTGGTAGTAGTAGTTACGTGACCTATTTGGTTACGACGAGAACGAATATTTCGGAGTTTGGAGGTTCGGAATTCGGTGTCCGGCGAAGGTTTAAGGATATAGTGACACTTTCCGATCGGTTATCGGAGGCGTATCGTGGATTTTTTATACCTCCGAGGCCGGATAAGAGTATTGTGGAGAGTCAGGTGATGCAGAAACAGGAATTTGTGGAGCAGAGAAGAGTGGCTTTGGAGAAGTATCTTCGGAGATTGGCAGATCATCCGGTGATTCGAAAGAGTGATGAGTTTAGGGTGTTTTTGCAGGTTCAGGGGAAGCTGCCGTTGCCAACCACGACTGATGTGGCATCGAGGGTTTTGGATGGTGCGGCAAAGCTTCCGAAACAGTTAATGGGCGATAGTTTGATTGCTCCTAGTGAGGTTGTGCAACCGGCGAAAGGAGGAAGGGATTTGATGAGGTTGTTTAAGGAGTTGAAACAATCAATGGCTAATGATTGGGGAAGTTCTAAGCCACCAGTGGTTGAGGAAGATAAGGAGTTTCTTGCAAAGAAGGAAAGGATTAGTGAGCTTGAACTGCAAATCAATGGTGCATCTCAGCAGGTGTTATTTTTGTAATTGATCACTATAATTTTCAATTTCAGTTTATTAGACTGTGTCTAGACTTCTATGTCTGCCCATGTGTTTGAGAACTTGCCGTTTAATTTATGTTATGGCCCTGTTTGGATAAACAACTTAGTTAAGTGCTTATCATATAAATACTATGTATAAGTTATTTCTATAACAAAAGATCGAACAAAGTCAAATTTTTTTAGTATAAGTTTATAAGCTGTTTTCATGAGTTATTTATTATGGAGCATTTATAGAAATAACCTGAAAACAACTTGTGGATATATTATAGTCTTTTTCCATTAGCTCTTCCAGACTTTTTCACAACAAGTGTGTATGTCAGTTTATAAGTTCAAATAAGTCAATCCAACATGCTATATATTGAGGTTATGATTGTGTAGTTATATTGGTACTCGTTGTAGAGTTTCTCATAATGAGACAATTATGTGCAGGCTGAATCACTTGTTAAAGCACAGCAAGATATGGGAGAGACAATGGGTGAATTAGGGTTGGCATTTATTAAATTAACAAAATTTGAAAATGAAGAAGCTGTTTTGGACTCTCAGCGGGTACGAGCTGCTGACATGAAAGGTGTAGCAACAGCTGCTGTGAAAGCTAGCAGATTATTTCGAGAATTAAATTCTCAGACTGTGAAGCATTTGGTACTTAATCAAATTATTGTAACATTAAATTTTCAATTATACATTTGTTTGTCTACATAGCAAATTATTTTCAATATATGCACCTAGGTTGGCATTTTCTTACAAAGGTCTTGCACTTCCTTAATTAAGGGCAACTCACTAAATATGTTGAATCTTTGATGATTTTCCATTTTATGCATAGCAGGACACGCTTCACGAATATCTTGGATTAATGTTGGCTGTTCACAGTGCATTCACGGATCGGTCAAGTGCACTATTGACGGTACAAACTCTTCTATCAGAACTGTCTTCTTTGCAATCAAGAGCCGAAAAACTTGAAGTGGCTTCATCTAAAATATTTGGGGGTGACAAATCACGGATTCGTAAGTTAGAAGAGCTACAGGAAACCATAAGAGCCACAGAAGATGCTAAAAATGTTGCAATTAGAGAATACGAGCGGATCAAGGTAGGGGTTTAATTGGTTTTGAGTTTGAGTGGTTTCTTAGGCTAGATAGTTGTCTTTAAATAACATTATGCTTTGAGGATAGTTTGTGATCCAAAATGGTATACACTTCAATCTTCTAAGATTAGGTTGATAACGTTTCTTGTTCTTGACATCCATCTAAAATTAAACATTAATGATCATCACTTTATTTTCTTTAGCCATCTTAAAACGTCCTACAGCTGGTCATTTGCCATCCTTTACAGATATAATGGTCATTAATAAAAGAGAAAAAGGACCATGCATCGTTAGTGTAAACCAATTTTACATTAACATTTAATAAAAACCATTGATTTTATCATCTCACCACTTGATTGTAACTGCCATCATAAAATAACTACCCAATCAACGGCTTGTGATGACTGTCAATATAAAACTGTTTACGCTAACTGTGCATGCCCATTAAACCCTTAATAAAATATTCTTTAATTGTTATAAATTAGAGGTTCAACTCTTTGTATTTGCTTTGTAAAAAAAAGCTCTTTGTATTTGTAGACCTAAGTGTTTGTGTAATGTTGTAGATCGAGCTCCTCGTATATTCATTTACATTTAGAAAATTTCATAAGTGTTAAGATATTAGGGTTGTTACTTGTTAGACTATTATTAGTCTTATTGCTTGCAGGTTTGGACTTATACTAGCACTATCAGCACTTGACCTAGTTTTTTGTGTAAATTTAAGTCTTTTTTATTGGTTTATAACACATCATATTTGTTAACATATTTTCAGTTTATTGTTATTGACTGACTTTTTCTCTTTTCTTAACTAAACCTATAACTTATATTCTTAGCATGGTATCCTTTGCCAGAGTCTCCTTTCTCTTGTGTTGAGGTCACTGCAGTTGATCACTTTCTTTCCTCTGTTCCTGTAATATTCTTTCCTCAGTGTCTATGTAAATCAGAATCTGTTCTCAAAGGGAAGCGGTTGGTGACTCTTCTGCTGCTAATGTAGCCTAATTATACCAAATAATCCTTATGTCTCTCTTTCTCTGCCTAAAACCTATAATTTCGATATGTTATCGAAGCCTCTATGACCAAAGTAGTAACATGTTGCTAGGATATAGAATATAGGACAATTAGAGTTAGTTCGTTGACAAGTTTGTTAGGTTGTTGTTAAGAGTTGTTATTTTGGTTGTTCTTAAAAAGTCTTTAAATAGCCCTCAATTGGTGGGGGGCAAAGATAGCTTTGAATAATTAAGTTCTGTGACTAGAGAATTCTCTAGTGTGAAAGGAAAGTGCTCCTTTGAGGTAGCCTTGTGTGCAAGATTATCTTCTTCATTGTAAACCTTTTGTTTCTTCTCTTTCAACTCACTAGAGGAATAAGAAATCATTCTTCAGTTTACAATCTTTATCTTTATTTATTCATTTGAGTTTGTTTTACATCATTATTTTAGGAATTATTTCTTGCACAAAGAAAGGATCCTAACACATGTTTAAGATCTAGCTCAAGTTTTTAGGTGAAAATGTATGAGTGTTTTTATGTCTAAACAGTGGGCTATGGTGAGTTTTCTAGTGGACTGATATTTGAGAAAGTTTAGACGGTGTTTCTCTTGTGGTTGAGATTTTCCATTTAAGTGTTTTCTGGCTCTTTCTGTTCTTTATTCATTTATGTGCTCTTTTTGGGCTGTCCAACACTCTTCCAATAAACTTATGTTTGTCCTCTTATATTGCTGGTTCAACATCTTAAACTGATTTCCCTCCCTTTTCTGCTACTCCTCGTTTTTGCCCATGACGTTCTTCTTACTTGGGATTTGCTCTAGTTGATTGCTGAACTAATGTTCTGCCTCTGCTTGGCATGTTGGCTGTTCCATTTTTGTAGTGTTAGATGTCTTCTCACTGTTGCATTACATCTTTGCATAACCTGTTTGCCATTGAACTAGGATGCTATTTGAAAATTGCAGAGAAACTTTGTGTGGTCTAGTTTGTCAAGATTTTGTAGTTTGAAAAATTTGGATGACAGTAAAGGATCCTACTCAGTGTTTTGGTGATTTTGTTAGAGGTGGGTTGCATGATAACTTAAAGTTTGGGGTTCAGTTCTTCTGAGGTTACCGGGACCTCTGAAGTGGAAGGTGAAAGACTCCAGATTTCATTTCATCTACTTGTGATGTGTGCGTGCGAAGGAGAAGATAGAAGCCTTTACCAAGGAACATACCAAGAGGTGTGATTCAGGGGGGGTGTTAGTTGCCTGTGGTCTTTTGGCTAGAAAGGCTGGTATTATCTGTCTCATGTTTGCAGGTTTATACATGTAACAGCTAAAGCTTAAGGGGGAGTCTCGAATATTACAGTTATTAGATTTTTAGTCTTATTGTTGGTGAGCTGTTGGCTTGTAGTAGTACTGCTACTTGACCTAATTACTAGTATAAAAAGGAGTTTTAGATTTGGAGATTTAATTCATTGCATGTGTTGAAGTTATAGGATTTAGACCTTTAGGTATAGAGGGAGGATAAATACAATAAAATTTCTATTAAACTACATTGATATTAAAGTGAATGATATGCTGGATATTATCACAAAAGAGAAAGAACTACTCCTTATATCATACTTGGGTTGTAATTTTAATTGAAAAAGGAAAGCATGATATATAAGAAAATTTCAAAACAAATCCTTAGAGATTATTTAAGATACATTAAATTACTCTTATAAACAAATGAAATTGAAAAAATATGAGTAAATTTCTGTTTTGTGTGTGTCTAATGAGATCACACACCTTTCTATTTATAATGATGCTGCAATAATTACATTCAATGTGTAGGAAGTTGTATTGACTAGGACTATAACAATTAGCCTAGGATGTTGCAGAATCAAGGAATAATTAAAATCATACTTTGAATTTTAACAGAAATATTACAAGATGTATTTTTCATATTTTCTGAAATCATTTATCAATTATATTATGAGTTTCTGAATGTTAGCCGTTTTCCCTTCTTTTCGTTCTTCTCTAACACTTAAACCTCAAATTCCTCACACTAAGCATATGTGGGTATGATTATTCATTTATTAAATTAACTTCCTGCTGTTTAGTAGAAAATATTCAATTACAAAATCTTACTATTGGGAATCCATATCACAAGCTCACAGCAATTCCCCTATTCGACAAATTGGCAATGTAACTTATGTAATATGATATAAGTGGGAACTAGTGTTCTGTCTGCAGCATTGCTTTAATGGATGATGTCTTATCTCCTCTTGTTGTACTTCTTCATTAGCAACCATCTATTAGTTAGTCTAGTCTTTCAAAATTCAAACTACATCTTATAATTATTATGTTTGATTTTAAAATGTTATATCTGGCTTTTCCGGTGGATGTTATCTCTCTTTTCTCATTTCTGCATCCAATCCTAAAATATCACTTCAAGTGCTGGCTTGTATTGATTTGCTCCCCGTCTATTTTCATTATTAGACTTTGTTGCTTTGTTTTCCAATTTCCTTTTTGTGTGGTGCTTTTTTTATCTTTATTTCTAACTGGATATTGGATGATGATGATGCCAATGCAGGAAAACAACAGGAGTGAACTTGAAAGACTTGATAGAGAGAGGCAGACTGATTTCTTAAACATGTTGAAAGGTTTTGTTGTTAATCAGGTATGATTTATGTCTGATCGTTTTAAGTTACTCCTTAAGTATAACTTGATCTTCCTTTCATATAGTTTCCACTCTATGTTTATTAATACTTTCTTTCTATTTTGTGGCTCAAACTCTATTGAGTGAGATGATTCAGAATTGTTAACTATGTGACATAAATTAGCATTAAGATCAAGAATTAAAGTGATAAACTAAATAAGTTGAGATTTTTCTTAGTGAAAACATGTATATATCACTATTGCAAAAGGATTAGCCATGCGCCCTTTGCTGGTATTTGTTCCGACATTATATTGTCCACTAGATAACAATAGAGTAGCCTCTTGTACATATGACATATCTATCAATAGCTTATGCTCTGGCTAGTCTGATGGAGTTGATTCTTAGTCAAATATAAAACGAAAAAATGCTAGCAACACACTCTTCCGCACACACTTTATTACTAGCACTGCTCTGCTATATATACTGAACAAGAGTGTATATTTATTTCAGTCAATATAGAACGCTGTATATTTCAGTCAAATTTTATTAATTGTTGTTGTGTCACTTGTGTGTTTGTTGATGCCATCTTTAGTTTTATTCATCTTCTGGTTAACTTTTTGTTAATAGGTTGGGTATGCTGAGAAAATAGCGAATGTGTGGACAAAAGTTGTTGAAGACACCCGCGGATATGCGAAAGAGAGCACTTGAGTTCTGGCTATTGTTTTTAATTTTCATCTTGATTCATTGATGTGCCATTCTCATAATATATATCTGTAGTGATGACAATAAATTAAAAGATGTGTTTTTTGGGTCCATAGGTTTTCTCTCACATCTACCTCACAACATTTACACATTATTCAAAGGATATACATGTTGTACATTACATGCTCTTGCAGCTTTCACAAGTTCTAATTTTTGTTTATACTATTTTCGTTTCTAATTGTCCAAAGCAACTCATTACTGAATTTTGTAAAATGTACCCAAATTCGGTTTCAGAATGTGCATATAGGGTGTTGCTCAACCACTCCCCTGAAATCTCGGTAATCTATCGGATTTTCCTTTCTGGGAGTGTTAATTTGAGTGAAATACACCCCATAAGTGTGTTTCTGGTAGTATATTTTAGATGTGAGCAAAAATGGAGCGATGGATGAACAATCATCTATATATACTATGATGGTAGAGGGAAGATGATCTTCATTTCGCAACATAAATATTTGCTCGACTTTTACATGTCATAACCATCATCACTACTAGTTATCTTTATAATTCATCTAATTCCTACACAAATGTGGTTTTCATTAGTTTCTTAGTATGCAAAATCTGAATTTGATGGTTTGAAGAACATAGACTTGGTCTCCTCACACTAATTAATGGGTAAGAGGATCCTAAATTAATATAGGTAAATTGGAGGACAATGCATGATATATTTTGATATTTGGATATATATTATTTTTTTGAAGAGAATGTATATTGTACAATTTTTTCCCCCATTTTTTAGAAATTGTAAACTAGTAGTCCGTTCACTACAAGAAATTTTGAAGTTAGACTAGTAGCTAACTCTAATCAAATTGACTATCTATTAGCTTCCGGATATATCTTGCGTATTAAAATTGTTGTCATATTAGAAGTAAATTTTCCCCCTCAAAATAATAGAAACTATTTTCTGTCTAAAGGGTAATTACCAACACTAAGTGCGAAGTTCCCACTTAGACAAAAAATGTAAAAAAACAAACCATC
The DNA here is from genome assembly GCA_037974295.1 of Cicer cuneatum. Classification (NCBI taxonomy): domain Eukaryota; kingdom Viridiplantae; phylum Streptophyta; class Magnoliopsida; order Fabales; family Fabaceae; genus Cicer; species Cicer cuneatum. Next base: position 53,301,056 of record JBBPBO010000003.1, read on the forward strand.
GTATTAATTATTCCCTCCAAAAAAACTTTCTCTAATAACCGTCCTAATATTTTGCTTTCAACTTTTAATATTAAATTACCTCTAATAAACGCTCAAATATTTTGCTTGACTTTCAACTTTTAATATTAAGTGGTCTTCATCGCACTTCAATGCATTTGTGGTCGTTCATTTCACTTTTGAAAATTGTTGGTGTTTTTTATTTTATTTGCAAATTAATTTAATTGCTTTTTGTTTATTGAGGTTTGTTAAAATATAAAGTTATAATAATAGTACTCATTTTAAAGATATATTACTACCTATCTATTTTGATATATGTTATTAATTCATTTTTGTTTGTTGAGATTGTTAAAATATAAAGCTATAACAATAGTACCAATTTTGAAGATATATTAGTATCTACCTATTTTGATATCAGATATTTATTTGTACTTTATGTGTCTAAGTGCCTGTTAGTATAAGAATTATTGTACTTTATATCACTGATTTTTCTTGCTAAAGTTTAGGTCTTCTTCCAATTTATTTTTCTACTTGAACAATTTTGTGATACTTCAATCATGTTGTAATGTACCAATGCAAATTGGTTCTCGAATAGAGTGAAAGGACAGAGAAATTTTCATATACAAATAAAATGTTATTCGACAAGTTAAGTATACAGAAACAACCAAGTTTTTTAGATTCTTCGTTTCTTCTTCCTTTTCTTTTATTTGTTATCCATTAGTGGTGGATTTAGTTTTTAAAATTGAGGTTCAATGGATATTAAATTGAATTGGGTTCCATAAATTCATTTTGGTTTTAACACTTTAGTTCATAGAGAATGAGACCCTAATATTTCAAAGTTCAACCGAGAGGTCAGTAAAATCTGACAAAAAATTGTTTTAGTAAGAATTTGAATTCGGATTTTCTTAAACAATTTATTCTTTAATGAAACTTATTAACCACTTAAATTTAATTACTTAGTTTCCACTTGATTTGTAAATTTTTGTTGATGATATTGGATTTCACGTGCTTATTTAGCTTTGACTTAATTATTTTCTTAACAAACTTGCTTGAATGTGATGGAAGTTTGACTTTTAATAATAAACATGTTCAACTTATTTAATTATGTCGAAAGTCATAAGATGGTTTAGCTGTTTGGTGGAGTTGACGTGACAAAAATTATGAGTTCAGTTTTTTATTTTTTAATAAAATTAATAACTAAATACTAATATTAGATATTTAAAAAAAAAATTCTTTACATATATTGTCATATTGATTTCTTTCAACGAATAATTGGACTCATAATTTTCTATGGTGTTTGTTTCAAGTATGAATGATATTCCTAGGAATATACAAGTTTGAGCCAAAATTATTCTTAGGTACAATAGTTCCTCATAATATGATAACTTCCAATAACTTCTAACATTTCTATGACATTATACCCACGTGAGAGGGTGGAAAAGTGGATTCCCATGGATGTGGGAATAATTGTGATGTAAACTACCCATAAACCTCCCCTTTACAAGAATTCTCGAGAAAGTTAAACATTGTTTAGTCTTTTAACTTATAAAAGTTAAATACTTTAATTCTTTTAATTATAATCTTAGACATTATTGAAAAAAGACTAAAGTATATTATATTTGTAACTTAAAACAAAAATATTTAATATTTATAACTTATGAAATTTTAGAACAAAAAGACTAAAGTGTTTTGTGTTTGTAACTTATGAAAATAAACTGAAATGAACAAAACTTAAAAAATTAAAGTGAAACCTAAAAATATTTTAAAAGACAAAAAATACAGTTTAGATTTTATTTATTTCTTCGTTTTATTCTTTTTGGTACATTTTTGTATTTGCTTGCGTTTTTTTCGTGTTTCTAATGTTGAAAAAATCTTTTTGATATATGTTTTAATGACAATAAACCTTATGAAATAAATGATTAAGTTTTATGAATGGTGGTTTACTAATGATTGCACTTAAGTTTTGTTTAAGGAACATGAATGCATAAGTGAACAAGCAAGAATCCATTCACTTCATCAAAATGCACAAGTATCCACTCAATAATGAAATAATCTCAAAAGGAATGTATCGTATATCAAATCATTCAATAGAATGATTTTTACATCTTCAAGATAACATCTTCATGAAAAAAGATGATCAAATACATTCATACAACAAATCAATGATCAAACTATGCTATAAACCAGAAGCAAGATCATTAGAAAGAAGCAAAATTACAAAAACAGAACGGAGAACGTTCTTGACAGACATCTGAAAAACGGATAATGTTCTCTAGGTTCAAATATGACCATGATAGCATAAAGACCAATCAATCTCTATTACTTAATTGAAGTTATTGCCTCTGGAATTTACATTAGTATTGAGAGTACTTGACAAGAAACAAATGTGATCAATTACAATCAAAAGAAGTCATTTGAATCACAAAGAAAAAAGGCTATGAATCAAGCTGCCTAAGCAAGACTGAACAGTCTTCAGAATGTCCAGATCAATCTCCAGAATGATTATATCAGTCTCCAGAATGTCCAGAATGACCAGATCAGTCTCCAGAATGATCATATCAGTCTCCAAAATGTCTAGAATGATCTTCTGTCAAGAATGATCATCAGTCTCCATAAATGATCATCAATCTCCAGAATTAACAATCAATCTCCAACATGTTAACATTAATCTCCAGCATGTTTAACATCATTCTCCAACAGTGTATCATCAGTCTCCAAATTGATAAACAATCTCCAGCAGCAAACATCTTTCTCCAGCATGATTAACAACTATCTCCAGAATGATCAAACATCATCCTCCAGTATGATAACATCAGTCCAGAATGATACAATCATTCTCCAGCATACTAAACATCATTCTCCAGCCTTGTTACATCCTTCTCCAGCATTGACTGCCAAGAACGTTGAACGATCTTGAAGTATATAAACATCAGAGGATGTCACCAGAGGATGACGTCACCAGAGGATACCTTCAGATGACGTCACTAGAGGATACCTCTAAAGGTGCAAACACGAGAAGGGAGGGTTGAATTGTGTTTCACTAACTTGATTACTTTTTCTGTTTTTGCAGTTTTATAACAAAACCTGATGTATGAATAAAACAGAGTTAGCAGTGGATATAAAGTAAATATAAAACACAGAATTTTATACTGGTTCACCGTTAACTAGGCTACGTCCAGTCCCTTCACTTTGAAGGATTTCACTAATTCAATAATCTTGAATTACAACAATACCACTGACCCTCCAAGTCAATCTTCTCAAACAGTCTAACAATCCTAGACTTTTGAGGAAAAGAACCTTGAATCTAATTGCTAAGTAATCTGCTACCCTTTCTGACTCCCTCAGATTGTAGACTCTACTTCAAAAACTTAGATCTAACACAAGGGAAAGAAAACACGAGTGCTTGCTACTGGAAACCTGAAACTCACAATTAACCTCACTGAAAACTCGAGTGTTTGCTTTTGGAAGTGTATGTCTCTTTTGTATTTTCGATGTTGAGTCTTCTGCCTTGAGCCTCCTTTTATAGATGAAGATTAGGGTTGTTTCCATGCTTAAGTTCGAGCTGTATCTTGCCAGATACTCTTGCAAAAATACCTTGGCCAATCGGGTTTCTCTTAAATAAAAAACATATCGTTTTAGCTCCAGATTTGCTTTCAAAAATAACTTTGGCCAATCCTGTCTTTAATTAATTCTGGATCAAATCTCTTTTCCCATCAATAGCTTCTGAATTCCCACAAGACTTCAATTTATTTTTGAATCAAATCCTTTTAATACTTTGATCAAATTTAATCAAGTCTCCAATGATTATCATCATGATTAAATCTGGACCGTTTGATCTTCTGCTCTCGTCCACATCTGGACCATACAAACTGTTCTACTGTGATCCTCTGATCTCGGCCAACACTGGACCACACGTTCTGATCTTCTGATCTTGGCCAATCACTGGAACATATAATCTGATATGCTGTGATCCTCTGATTTTGGCCAACACTTGACCACATGTTCTGATCTTCTGATCTCGGCGAACACTGGGCCATGATGCTTAAATCTGGACCATTGATCTGAATATCTTCCCTCTTATTTGGACCAATTCTGGACTGGGTCTGGATTGAACTGAAATTAAATCTGGACATATGATATTTTAATCTGAACAGTTACCTTCTGATTTGGATCAAGTCTGGATTAAATCTGGACAATCATTTCTTCTGGTCTGGACTTAGTTTCATACTCTGAGCCATGTTATATTCTGGTTTGGGCCAAATTTGGATTAAATCTCTTGTTCTGGACCAATTAATTTCTGCTCTGATTAAGTCTGAATCAAGTCTGGACTGTTTCTTATTTCACGACCAGGCTATCTTCTGGTTAGAATTAATTTTGGACCAAGTCTGACTTATGATACCTTCTGGTCTGGAACAAGTCTCCCTCTGGCAGGCTTCCTTCTGGTCTAGTCCAGGTCTCCTTCTAGACTCTGCTTCCTTCTGATTTGGGCCAGGAAAAATATCCTCTTGTAACACCCCGAGTTTTAAACAGCGCAAATGTATTTTTTTTTCAAAACAAATAAAAGAATTTTCCAATTAATTCAAAAATAGTTAAATAACTTTAAATTAAATCGTTCAAAATTAGTATTGCATCGTAATCCAAAATACAAGAGTAATTAAACAATTATATCATAATTATAACCAAATAAGATAGTTTTGGGAAATTGATCTTCGAAATATACCAAAATAAAATACATCAAAAAATCTATCCTGAACCCACCAAAATACTATCAGAGTGCGGAAAAGATATACAATTATCCCAAAACAAATAAATACAGCCCTCAACACTAGGCCCTATATAAGAACTATTCTGATCTGATCATGCACTAAGGCTACAGTACCAAAGGTTTCCACCGTATCCTATACAAGTCTCGTCTTCACCCCAACTGTCGGTCCCTCTGCGTCGTCCACAAATACTCCGTACGTGAAGATCAAGGAAAACTAACGACGTTTCCGTCGTTAGTGTAACCGTCGGTGGCACGGTTTTGCGTATCATCTGAGGGCAAAGCCAAATTTTTCACAATAATTGTAAAGGGTCACCGACCGAAATTAACAATTACCACATAACAATTATATCAAATATAACAGATACACTCATGGCATATTTCAATGCTATAACAACGATGATAAATAAGGATGTTCACTTTTTAAAATACATGACATCTGCATTTTTGCAAAACAGCAAACAATTTAATATAAAAATCATGTTGCAAGTACAAATACAATCAACCATCCCCACAACTCATTGGAAACATAGAATTCATAAGATACTTGCACACATCGATTTCCACTCATCAACTCATATCCAATCATGACTCATAGGTCAACCATCCCAATGCAATATGTATATGCCAATGTACACAACTCTTGGAATTACCAAGGTGCAGTCTCTCACAGACCAGCACTCGTGTAGTCTCTCACGGACCAGCACGATTTACACATGTTAGCCTCTCACAGGCCAAACATTACCAAAGTGCAGTCACTCACGGACCAGCACGATATACGGATTTGAATGGACCACAACGAACACGCGGCCATTCCGTAGCTCGGATAGAATGGACCACCACGAACACGCGGCCACTCTACAACCCATCACGGTTACTACATTTACGTGTATTAGCCTCTCACAGGCCAAATACACATAAGTTAAATTCTCGCACAGATAGAATGGACCACCACAAACACGCGGCCACTCTATAACCTATCACGGTTACTACTTAACTTCACGGACCATCACGGTTACCGCTTCAACTCTGTGGCCCATCGCGGTCACCACCTGACTATGAAATGCATGGACATGCTATGTTTTCTCTTCACTGAAAACAGTATGCAAAACACAATCTGAAATCCCAACACTCCATCACCACCTCAAACCATCTCAAAAACTCCACATAAGTTTGTCATATACCTTCCAAATGTTTTCCAACTCATTAAGTGCATAAACCAATGTTTAAAATAGAGTTTTTGAAAAAAATCAATCTCTATTCGAATACAAGGATACTTGTATTCAAATACAGATGCCAAAATAGTGAAAAATCAGCATTTCTGTATTCGAATACGAGGTTGTCGTAGCCGAATATAGATGCAAAAACAGTGGCAAAATCAATAATTCTGTATTCGAATACGACAGGGACGTAGCCGAATACAGATGTGAAGTCAGTAGCAAATATTGCACTCTTGTATTCGAATACGACAAGGTCATAGCCGAATACAGATGCAAAAACAGTAGCAAAAATCATGTATTTGTATTCGAATACGGAGTGTCGTATTCGAATACGACATTCAAAATTTGAATAAAAACTGGAAATTTACAGGAATGTATTCGAATACACGAGTACCGTATTCGAATACACGTTCGAAAATAGTGAGATTTTCGAGAAACTTCAACACGTTTTCAAACTCTTTTCTTTGAAAGACCAACACAAACACCAAAACATAATCACAACTTCTTTAACCACCAAAACCCAAAACATCCTCAACACATTATCAATGATTTCGTTCACAACAACAGCAAGGCAGTAACATCAATAACAACAACTAGAAACAGCACAGCAACAACAACTCCCAAACATGCATCAAGGCATCAACCAAGGCAGTAACAACACAGAACAGCTCAACAACATGCATTTTCATCATCCATAACTACATGCAAGGCAGTTTCAGTATCAAAACAACAACACCATTTTTAACACACACATAACTCATAACAATCATCCATCAAACATGCATTTACATCCCTAAATGCAATCTAGAAAGTTGGAAGGTGCCCTTTACCTTAGTTACGTTTTCTTGCTCGTTTCCGTTACCGCAACAAAAATCGGTGACGCTCTCGCTCGCGTTGTCGCTACTAAAGTTAGTTCGTTAGCACCGTGAAGATGAGAGGAACAAATTTCCTTCTTGGCACTTTATGTTTTGACGCTTGGATTTCCAAGTAATTTGACTTTTGAGGATGCTCTTTTTCACCAACACAAACAGAAACAGAAGAAGGAAGAATAAGGGTATTCTGGCGCGGCAGGTTGCTAATTCGAATTGAAGGGTGAGATAAAATCGGTCTAGTTCTGGCATCATATCCCTAGTTACCGGATCCTTCCTACTTAGAAACTTCAACTGTCTATCAAGGAGAGGAACTGGTTTCTCTCTCTGATTCTGATTTCTGTTTTTCTCCTTCATTTTCTCTCACACGTATACATATATATAGGCATATCAGCCACCTACTATACACATATTTATATTACAATAATCTTATTTGACCCGCAAGTAATTAAATACTCCCGTCGCGACTCTGGTGACGGATAATTTGCCCGGTATTAATTCTTCGTTAATATAATTAAATTATTCCTCGTCGAATAATTTTAATCAATCTCCAAATATATATATATATATATACATATTTCAAATATTTTACAAATATTCCAAAATTACACTTGATATGATATCCAAAATTTAATTTAAATTTAAGGGTCTTACATTACTAGCCCCCTTAAATTAGTTTCGTCCTCGAAACTACGTGTCAATAAACAACTGAGGATGTTGTTCCCTCATCTTACTCTCTAGTTCTCAAGTCGCGTCTCCAATAGTCGGATTCCAAATCACTTTGACTAGTGGGACTTCCTTGTTCCTTAGCTGTTTAATCTTCTTGTCCTCAATCCTTATAGGTAGTACTTCAAACGAGAGGTTATCTTTCAGTTGACTTGTGTCTGGTTTGATCACGTGTGACGGATCATAAATTTATTTCCTCAACTGCGACACGTGAAACACATCGTGGATATTGGACAATATTGGAGGTAAAGCAATTCGATAAGCCACTGGTCCAATTCGTGCAGTAATTTGGTATGGTCCAATAAATTTCGGAGTCAATTTCCTTGATTTAATAGCTCTGCTAACTCCAGTTGTAGGCGTGATCCTTAGAAATACATGATCACCCTGCTTGAATTCTAAAGGTCTGCGACGCTTGTCCGCATAACTCTTCTAACGATCCTATGAAATCTTCATTTTCTCTTGTATCCTCTTGACCTTCTCTATAGTCTGTTGCACCATCTAAGGTTCAACAATCATTCTTTCTCCATCCTTATACCAACATAAGGCGTTTGACACTTGCGTCCATACAAAGCATCATATGGTGCCATTCCAATACTTGCGTGAAAACTATTGTTGTAGGTAAACTCAATTAATGGCAATACATTATCCCAACTCCCTCTGTCATCCAATACACGTGCCCTCAATAAATCTTCCAACGTCTAATTCGTTCTCTCAGTCTATCCATCTGTTTGCGGATGGTATGCTGAACTCAATTTCAGTTTCGTTCCTAACGCTTCATGCAGCGCTCCCCAAAAGTGAGACGTGAACTTTGGATCACAGTTCGATACGATACTCGATGGTACTCCGTGTAATCTCACAATCTCATCAATGTAGATTTCTGTCAGCTTATCTACCTTATAGGTGGTCCTTACTGGTAAGAAATGTGCAGATTTTGTCAATCGATCCACTATCACCCAAATCGAGTCATTCTTTCTCCTTGTCTTGGGCAATCCGGTTATGAAATCCATGGAAATGCTATCCCACTTCCATTCCGGTATATCCAAAGGTTGCAACATTCCAGCAGGTCACTGATGTTCCACTTTTGCCTTCTGGCAAGTTAAACAAGTTGATACATATTCCGCTACATGCCTCTTCATTCTTGGCCACCAAAAATTTTGTCGTAAGTCTTGGTACATCTTTGTCGCTCCAGGATGAATACTCAATTTACTCTTATGAGCCTCTTCCAAAATTGTTCTCCTCAGATCTGCAACTGCAGGAACACAAATCCTCCCATTACATCTCAAAATATTATCTGGTCTAATCCTCAACTCAGTTGTCTTTCCTTGCACTATTAGATTCCTCTTTTCTTGGATTAATGCGTCATCTTGCAAGTTCGCAGTCTCCTAAAGTAGACGACTCAAAATTTTTATCATTCTACACTTTAAAATTCTTGGTGCAAACTCTACGTGCAAGTATAGATCTCTAAATGCTTCCCACAACTCTTGTTGTTTGGCCATTATCATTGAAGATACTGACACACTTCCTCTACTTAATGCATCAGCCACCAAATTGGCTTTCCATGGATGGTACTGCAATAAAAAATCGAAATCCTTGAGAGTCTCCATCCATCTCCTCTGGTGCATGTTCAATTCTTTCTGATCAAACAGATATTTCAAACTTTTATGGTCACTGAACACTGTGAACGTGCATCCATATAAGTAGTGTCTCCAGATCTTCAATGCAAAATTTACCGCAGCAAGCTCTAAATCATGAGTAAGGTAGTTTCGTTCGTGAATTTTCAATTGCCTTGAGGCGTAGGCTACAACTTTCTTGTGTTGTATCAAAACACATCCCAACCCTTGGTGAGATGCATCACAGTAAACCTCATATGGTTCCTCTGGTTGTGGCAAGACCAATAATGGTGAGGTTGTCAACTTTTCCTTAAGCAACTGAAAACTTTCCTCACACTTCTATGTCCATGCAAACGAATGATCCTATCTAGTGAGTTGTGTCAATGGAGCCACAATCTTTGCAAATCCTTCAATAAATCTCCTGTAGTATCCTGCCAGTCCAACAAAACTTCGTATGTCTGTGATAGTTTGCCAGATCCACAACAATTCCTTCTTTTGTTATCACATGTCCCAAGAAGTTCACTTTCTCTAGCCAAAACTCGCACTTCGACAGATTGGTGTACAATTGCTTCTCGCGTAAAACTTCAAGAACTTGACGCAAATGCTTTCCATGTTCCTCTTCACTTCTTGAATAAATCAATATATCATCGATGAACACCACAACGAATTTATCCATAAATGGGCTAAAGACTTTATTCATATAATCCATAAAAATCGCTGGTGCATTCGTAACTCCAAATGGCATAACAATATATTCATAATGTCTGTAACAGGTTCTGAAAGCAGTCTTTTGAATATCTCCTTCTCTTACCCGAATCTGATGGTAACCTGACTTCAAGTCAATCTTTGAAAACACCGCGGCTCCTCTTAATTGATCCATCAAATCATCGATACGTGGTAAATGATAACGATTCTTAATAATTACCTTGTTAAGTTGCCTATAATCCACACATAAGCGTGAACTCCCATCCTTTTTCTTAACCAACAACACCGGAGCTCCCCGTGGCGACACACTTGGTCTGATAAATCCTTTCTCCAACAATCCTTCAATTTGGCCCTTAAGCTCGCTTAATTCCAATGGTGACATCCGATACGGCGCAATTGAAATAGGTCCAGTTCCTGGGTGTAGATCAATAAAGAATTCCACTTCCCTTACTGGGGGTAATCTTGAATCTCTATTGGAAATACGTCTGGATACTCCTTGACAAGCACCATGTCTTCTATGCTCACCTCCATCTTTGCTTCCACGTTAGCCAATGATAAAAATTCCTGAGTTCCTTCTCTCAGCGACACTCCGAGTTTGTTAGCAGCCAAATACGGAACGACTCTAGGTTCGGGAAAAATAACTAATTTGCGAGCACAATCCAAGACTACATAATTATACGACATCTAATCCATGCCGTGAATGATCTCGAGTGATTGTAGGGGTAAATAGATTAAATTAACCAAGAAATCCCTATTCTGAATAGTTACGACACAGCGTAAACATCCAGTATTTACGGTCAAAGTCTTAGCAGGTGTGGAAACAACCAAATCGAAAGGTAAGGCAGACATAGATAGCTTCAAATGATTCACACAGTCCATAGCAATGAAGGAATGGGTTGCCCCTGAATCAAAAAGTGCAGTTAGTGTGTTACCTGCAATCTTGCAATCTCGCTGGATTAATTATGAGCTTGACTCCCGGCTTCAGCACCCATGTGATAGACGCGTCCCCTAGCAATAGGACGAGTAGCCCTAGTTACATTCACTGTTGGTTCCACCTTCGGAACCTTGCAATCCCTTGCAAAATGTACTGGCTTATGGCAATTGAAACATGGAGGATCCCTTACGGTACAAGCAGTAGCGTAATGTCCTTCTTTCCCACATTGGAAACATCGAACCCCTTGCCCCAATTGTCATCCAAAATTCTGGATCCCCGGGCGATTTTGGCCCCTGTTGTTGTTCTGTGGTCGGTTATATGGCTTAGCAATCTGTTTTCCTTTATTGTTCTGATAGTGCGTCCGACTAGGCCCTCCTGAATTAAAGTTCCCTCCTCGGTTGACCTCTTGTTCTTCATATCCTCAACCTCTCTACACTTCTCCACTAATGCTTGGAAAGTTGGATTCCCAATGGTAAGACCGAGTCTTGAATCTCGTACTTCAGTCCATTTTGGAAACGATGACACATAAATTGTTCATCCACCTCTTCACGGAAAAATCTGAAATGCCTTGACAAAGATTCAAACTTAGCTGCATACTCACCCACCATCATGTTTCCTTGGTGTAATTTCATAAAATCATCACCCAACTTAGTTCTAGTGCTCATCGGGAAGTATTTGTCCAAAAACTTCTTTTTGAACGACTACCAGTTCACCTCCTCATGAGCTGATCCCATAAGTAGCCTTGTACTCCTCCACCAATACTCTGCATCCCCTAGCAGCAGATATGTAGCATAGTTGACCTTTACTGTTGCCTGACAATTAATCATTTCAAAGATTTTCTCCATTTCTTGAATCCATTGGTCCGCTCTTTCTGGACCCTCATCACCCTTGAACTTTGGAGGATTATGACGACGAAAATCCTCTAGTCCTCTTGATTCAGCAGCACAAATCTCTCTTTCTCTTTTCTCTAGATCTCGTTGAGTCTTTGCAGCCGTCTGTGCATCAACAGACGCATCCTTGTAGTGTCATCTCTTCTTGGAGACATTGTTCCCTACAAAACCATCATCAAGAAGAAATCTCACACCACTTAGAATAATTCCAAAATCATAACTTAACAACATCATCACTTCAGCACACCACAACTATACAAGACTTGACACTCTAACTACTCGTTCATATGCATGACCAGATAACGACTCGCAACCAACAATCTAACCAGAGCTCTACCCAAAAATTAACCAAAACCTCTAACCAATAGCTCTGATACCACACTGTAACACCCCGAGTTTTAAACAACGCGAGTGTATTTTTTTCAAAACAGATAAAAGAATTTTCCAATTAATTCAAAAATAATTAAATAACTTTAAATTAAATCGTTCGAAATTAGTATTGCATTGTAATCCAAAATACAAAAGTAATTAAACAATTATATCATAATTATAACCAAATAAGATAGTTTTATGAAATTGATCTTCGAAATATACCAAAATAAAATACATCAAAAAATGTATCCTGGACCCACCAAAATACTATCAGAGTGCGGAAAAGATATACAATTATCCCAAAACAAATAAATATAGCCCTCAACACTAGGCCCTATACAAGAACTAGTCTGATATGATAATGCACTAAGGCTACAATACCAAAGGTTTCCACCGTATCCTATACAAGTCTCGTCTTCACCCCAGCTGTCGGTCCCTCTGCGTCGTCCACAAATACTTCGTACGTGGCATGGTTTTGGGTATCATCTGAGGGCAAAGCCTAATTTTCCACAATAATTGTAAAGGGTCACCGACCGAAATTAACAATTATCACATAACAATTATATCAAATATAACAGATACACTCATGGCATATTTCAATGCTATAACAACGATGATAAATAAGGATGTTCACTTTTTAAAATACATGACATCTGCATCTTTGCAAAACAGCAAACAATTTAATATAAAAATCATGTTGCAAGTATAAATACAATCAACCATCCCCACAACTCATTGGAAACTTAGAATTCATAAGATACTTGCACACATCGATTTCCACTCATCAACTCATAACCAATCATGACTCACATGTCAATCATCCCAATTCAATATGTATATGCCAATGTACACAACTCTTGGAATTACCAAGGTGCAGTCTCTCACTGACCAGCACTCGTGCAGTCTCTCACGGACCAGCACTCGTGCAATCTCTCACGGACCAGCACGATTTACGGATTTGAATGGACCACTATGAACACGCGGCCATTCCGTAGCCCGGATAGAATGGACCACCACGAACACGCGGCCTCTCTGAACCCAGATAGAATGGACTACCACGAAGACGCGACCACTCTACAACCCATCACGGTTACTACATTTACGTGTATTAGCCTCTCACAGGCCAAATACGCAGAAGTTAAATCCTCGCACGGATGGAATGGACCACCACGAACACGCGACCACTCTATAACCTATCACGGTTACTACTTAACTTCACGAACCATCACGGTTATCGCTTCAACTCTGTGGCCCATCGCGGTGACCACCTGACTATGAAATGCATGGATATGCTATGTTTTCTCTTCACTGAAAACAGTATGCAAAACACAATCTGAAATCCCGACACTCTATCACCACCTCAAACCATCTCAAAAACTCCACATAAGTTTGTCATATACCTTCCAAATGTTTTCCAACTCATTAAGTGCATAAACCAATGTTTAAAATAGAGTTTTTGAAAAAAATCAATCTGTATTCGAATATAGTATCCTTGTATTCGAATACAGATGCCAAAACAGTGAAAAATCAGCATTTTTGTATTCAAATACGAGGTTGTCGTAGCCGAATACATATGCCAAAACAGTGAAAAATCAGCATTTTTGTATTCAAATACGAGGTTGTCGTAGCCGAATACAGATGCGAAAACAGTGGCAAAATCAGTAATGTTGTATTCGAATACGACAGGGTCGTAGCCGAATACAGATGCGAAGTCAATAGCAAATCTTGCACTCTTGTATTCGAATACGACAAGGTCGTAGCTGAATACAGATGCTAAAACAGTAGCAAAAATCATGTATTTGTATTCGAATACGGAGTGTCGTATTCGAATACGACATTCAAAATTGGAATAAAAACTGGAAATTTATAGGAATGTTGTCGAATACACCTTTAAATACAGTGAGATTTTCCAAAAACTTCAACACGTTTTCAAACTCTTTTCTTTGAAAGACCAACACAAACACCAAAGCATAATCACAGCTTCTTTAACCACCAAAACCCAAAACATCCTCAACACATTATCAATGATTTCGTTCACAACAACAGCAAGGCAGTAACATCAATAACAGCAACTAGAAACAGCACAGCAACAACAACTCTCAAACATGCATCAAGGCATCAACCAAGGCAGTAACAACACAAAACAACTCAACAACATGCATTTCCATCATCCATAACTACATGCAAGGCAGTTTCAATATCAAAACAACAACACCATTTTTAAAACATACATAACTCATAACAATCATCCATCAAACATGCATTTACAACCCTAAATGCAATCTAGAAAATTAGAAGGTGCCCCTTTACCTTAGTTACATTTTCTTGCTCGTTTCCTTTACAGCAACAAAAACAAGCGACACTCCCACTCGCGTCGTCGCTACTAAAGTTAGTTAGTTAGCACCGTGAAGATGAGAGGAACGACTTTCCTTCTTGGCACTTTCTGTTTCGACGCTTGGATTTCCAAGTAATTTGACTTTTGAGGATGCTCTTATTCACCAACACAAACAGAAACAGAAGAAGGAAGAATAAGGGTATTCTGACGCTGCAGGTAGGAGAGGAACTGGTTTCTCTATCTGATTCTGATTTCTATTTTTCTCCTTCCTTTCCTCTCACACGAATACATATATATAGGCATATCATCCACCTACTATACACATATTAATATTATAATAATCTTACTTGACCCTCAAGTAATTAAATACTCCCGTCGCGACTATGTTGACGGATAATTTGCCCGGTATTAATTCTTCGTTAATATAATTAAATTATTCCTCGTCGAATAATTTTAATCAATCTCCAAATATATATATATATATACATATATCAAATTTTTACAAATATACCAAAATTACACTTGATATTATATCCAAAATTTAATTTAAATTTAAGGGTCTTACATTACTACCCCCCCTTAAATTAGTTTCGTCCTCGAAACTACGTGTCAATAAACAACTGAGGATGTTGTTCCCTCATCTTACTCTCTAGTTCCCAATTCGCGTCTCCAGTAGTCTTCTGATTCCAAATCACTTTGACTAGTGGGACTTCCTTGTTCCTTAGCTGTTTAATCTTCCTGTCCTTAATCCTTAGAGGTAGTACTTCAAATGATAGGTTATCCTTCAGTTGAATTGTGTCTTGTTTGATCACGTGTGATGGATCATAAATGTATTTCCTCAATTGCGACACGTGAAACACGTCGTGGATATTGGACAATATTGGAGGTAAAGCAATCCGATAAGCCACTGGTCCAATTCGTGCAGTAATTTGGTATGGTCCAATAAATTTCAGAGTCAATTTCCTTGATTTAATAGCTCTGCCAACTCCAGTCGTAGGCGTGATCCTTAGAAATACATGATCACCCTGCTCAAATTCTAAAGGTCTGCGACGCTTGTCCGCATAACTCTTCTGACGATCCTGTGAAATCTTCATTTTCTCTTGTATCCTCTTGACCTTCTCTGTAGTCTGTTGCACAATCTCAGGTCCAACAATCGTACTTTCTCCGTCCTTATACCAGCATAAAGGCGTCTAACACTTGCGTCCATACAAAACCTCATATGGTGCCATTCCAATACTTGTCGTCAGACGATTCTTCTTCTGATTCTGATGCATCCCAGGCTACCATCAGACCCTTCTTTTTGAATCTGGAGCTCTTCTTGTGTTGTTTGCCTTTTTCCAGATTTGGACATTCTGACTTGATATGTCCAGGTTCATTGCATCCATAACAGATGATGTTTTTCTTGTCAGATTCTTCATTTCCTTTGCTGTTATGTTTCTTCTTGGAGCATCCCCTCTTCCTATTTTCCCATATCTTAACCATCTGTCTGGTTAAGTAAGCCATATCATCACAGTCACTGTCGCTATCCTCTGATTCTGGTGTTGCCTTTGTAGCTTTCTTCTATTTTGACTTCAAGGCCAAATTATTCTTCTTCTTTGGTTCATCTACTTCCAGTTCTATTTCATGAGACTTGAGTGAGCTGATCAGATCTTCAAGTCTTAAGTTATTCAGATCTCTGGCTGCTGAACTGCAGTAATCATTGGTCTCCACTTGGTTGGTAAGCTTCTTAGAATCTTCTTGACATGATCTGTTGTTGTGTAGCTTTTCTTCAAGACCTTCAATCCAGATATCAGAGTTTGGAATCTACAGAACATTCCATCAATGTCTTCATCGTCTTCCATCTTGAACATCTCATACTGTTTGACCAATATGTTAGATCTTGCTTCTTGAACCTGCTGGCTTCTTTCATAGGTTAGAACCAGACTGTCAAATATGCTCTTTGATGTTTCTTTATCTGTGCATCTGTCAAATTCCTTGAATGTGATGGCACTGGTCATGATTGTTTTGGACTTGTGATGTAGTTTGTATAATTTGCTTTGGTCTGGTTTCATATCTTCCATGTCTGGTTCTTTAATTGGATTTCTTGGAATAGTAGGTGCAGTGTAACCTTTGACTACCAGCTTCCATAATTCAGGATCTTGAGATATGAAGAAACTTCTCATTCTGTCCTTCCAATACTCAAACCTGTCTCCATCAAACAGTGGTGGTCTATTGATGTTTCCTTCAAAATCATCTTTGGATTATGCCATGTTGTTGACCCCTTTGACATTTCCTCAAACACTAGTTAAGTGTTCAGCCTTGAGACCGAGCTATGATGCCAATTGAAGGTGCAAACATGAGAAAGGGTTGAATTGTGTTTGACTTACTCGATTACTTTTTCTGTTTTTGCAGTTTTATAACAAAACCTGATGTATGAATAAAACAGAGTTAGCAGCGGATATAAAGTAAATATAAAACACATAATTTTATACTGATTCACCGTTAACTAGGCTATATCCAGTCCCTTCACTTTGAAGGATTTCACTAATTCAAAAATCTTGAGTTACAACAATACCACTAACCCTCCAAGTTAGTCTTCTCAAACAGTCTAACAATCCTAGACTTTTGAGGAAAAGAACCTTGAATCTAATTGCTTAGTAATATGCTACCCCTTTTGACTCCCTTAGATTGTAGACTCTACTTCAACAACTTAGATCTAACACAAGGGAAAGAAATCATGAGTGCTTGCTTCTGGAAAGCTGAAACTCACAATTAACCTCACTGAAAACTCGAGTTTTTGCTTCTAGAAGTGTATGACTCTTTTGTATTTTCGATGCTGAGTCTTCTGCCTTGAGCCTCCTTTTATAGATGAAGATTAGGGGTGCTTCCATGCTTAAGTTCGAGCTGTATCTTGACAGATACTCTTGCAAAAATACCTTGGCCAATCGGGTTTCTCTTAAATAAAAAACATACCTTTTTAGCTCCAGATTTGCTTTCAAAAATAACTTTGGCCAATCCTGTCTTTAATTAATTCTAGATCAAATCTCTCTTCCCGTCAATAGCTTCTAAATTGCCACAAGAATTCAATTTATTTTTGAATCAAATCCTTTTAATACTTTGATCAAATTTAATCAAGTATCCACCGATTATCATCATGGTTAAATCTGGACCGTTTGATCTTCTGCTCTCGTCCACATCTGGACCATACAAACTGAGCTGTTGTGATCCTCTAATCTCGGCCAACACTGGACCACACGTTCTGATCTTCTGATCTTGTCCAATCACTGGAAAGTATAATCTAATCTGACGTGATTCTCTGATTTCGGCCAACACTGCACCACATGTTCTTATCTCGGCCAACATTGGGCCATGATGCTTAAATTTGGACCATTGATCTAAATATCTTCCCTCTGATCTGGACTGGGTCTGGATTGAACTGAAATTAAATCTGGACATATGATATTTTAATTTGGACAGTTACCTTCTTATTTGGATCAGGTCTGGATTAAATCTGGACAATCATTTCTTCTGATCTAGACTTAGTTTCATACTCTGAATCATGCTATCTTCTGGTTTGGGCCAAATCTGGATTAAATCTCTTGTTGTGGACCAATTAATTTCTGCTCTTATTAAGTCTGGATCAAGTCTGGACTGTTTCTTATTTCACGACCAGGCTATCTTCTAGTTAGAATTAATTCTGGACCAAGTCTGACTTATGATACCTTTTGGTCTGGAACAAGTCTCCCTCTGGCAGGCTTCCTTCTAGTCTGGTTCAGGTCTCCTTCTGGACTCTGCTTCCTTCTGATCTGGGCCAGGAAAGATATCCTCTGATGGTGTTTTGACATCTTGGTGTATCCTCTGGTGCCTTCAGGATGCATCCTCTAGTACCTTTTGGATGCATTATCTGGTATCTTGTGGAGGTGTATCCTCTGGTCTGATTTTCTCCTCTAGTAATTCATCTTCTGCCTCTGGTGACTTCATCTTCTGTCTCTAGTAACTTCATCATCTGGTGGCATTTAATATAATAATTCTAAGTACAAAATAAGATTACATGGAGTGCTTTTGTAAACATCAAAATCCCTAAGTACTTAGAATCAACTTGGTTCCAACAACATCCAGAGGATACCTCAAGAAGATGTCACCAGAATATATCACTAGAGGATACCTCCAGAGGATATCACCAGAGGATCCCTCTACAAAAATCAGAGTATAAAAGAAAAATACTGATCAAGAACAAAGGTTTCAGCCCAGTCAAAACAAAAACTAAAAATAGTCAAAAGCTGGATTATTTTTAATCAGAAATATTGCCTCTGGTCAAGCCTAACAAGGGCACTACCAACGGCTCTATTGACCTCCATTCACTGCTGTCAAGTCTATAAAAGGAAGGCCAAAGCTCAAGATTTAATCAGATTTGAAGAGCTTCAAGTACAAAGCAAAACTTCACTCACATACACTTACATACTTGAAAGCTTCTCAATCACAAACAAAAGATTCAGTTATGTTTTTCTTCTTCATATCAGAATCATTCTACTGAATTCTTTTGTCAAGAATCTAATTTCAAACACGAGTTGAGCATACTTAGATTCTGTCCAAAATCAAAGACATTCAAGTGCCAAGATATATAATCAATCACTCACATTCATACTTGAAAAGTCTCACAAGAAATCAGTAACATTCATTCACGAATTCATTGTTATTAGCTTACTGAAATCTCTTGTAAAGAATTTAAACCTCAAACAAGAGTTGAGATTTAATCAGATTCTATAAAAACACTCTACATCATTATTGTGTAAACTCAAGACTATAAGAGGTGTTTATAGCTTGAGTAGTTTGTTTAGAAAATCCTTTTAAGGTTAAAAGGTGAAGTGTAAAATTCTATCAAGGATGATAGGTGACCTGATTGAATTCCTTTCTGGGTGGAAATGATTGAAGTTTGTAACATATCAAGGTTGATCAAGGTTGATCTGAGCTAGGTGCTGTAAAACCAAGAAGGTTCTTTGTTTTGAACACTTAGTGGAAAATCTC
Source organism: Cicer cuneatum (assembly GCA_037974295.1). Lineage (NCBI taxonomy): Eukaryota > Viridiplantae > Streptophyta > Magnoliopsida > Fabales > Fabaceae > Cicer > Cicer cuneatum. The sequence continues at coordinate 53,320,480 of JBBPBO010000003.1, forward strand.
ACCGTTGTGAGGACTGAACGTAGCCCGGGTTGGGTGAACTAGGATATATGTGTGTGATATCTCTATTTACTTTCAATCTTTTAATTATCAAGTTAAATAGATAAACTGAACTGTTGATTTTAATTAACAAAAAACGTCATCTGTTTTCTGGTGAAAACCAAGAACCTTCTCTGTTTTCACAACCAACATCAATCTTGAGTTATTTTCTTAAGTTTTTAACAAGAATTTTAAAAGGACGAATTTACAATTCAAACCCCCTTTCTTATAAATCGACATTGTTACTTCATCTAACACCAATAAAAGGTCATACTAGATTTCTTCAGGTGTTTTTCATATGGTTCTTAACTAAACCAATTATTATTTTCTTAAATTTATATATTATATTTAAGAAGGCCTATGTTTTGTTTGACCCATATGTCAAAAAAAAATGTTTTGTTTGACCCAAAACAATTGTTTTCCAATGACTTTAAGAGCTTCTTTTTTCATTCCACCTAATACTTTAAAAATATATTTCAAGAAAATTTGAAAGTAAGGGAAAATAGCGTGCTAATATTTATTCGACAAAAGACATGCTTATATTTAATTGAAGGTAATCATTAAATTTAAAAATTATTTTGTTTAATTAACTGTCAATATTAATGCAGCAGAAATTCAATAATTCGTTTTCACAAAAAAACCCTCAGGCTGTATCTGATTAATCATGAAAAAATACAATAGTTGGAAACTAAATTCAAATATGCAACAGTTGGAAGAATTACAGTTCCTTTCACATACACTGAACCAAATTCAAAGATCTAAAAATTGAAATCCAAATACATTGATTTGAAGAGAGATGTGCAATTTTCCAAATGCATTTAATATACTTGAGATCAAAATAGATTTCACAAAATCTGTTATTTTGGAGTCAATCCACAACAGATCAGGCCTATGTTCTTATGAAGGTCTGACGCTTACAAATTCAACAATACAATTTTAATATCAGTCAAAAATTAAATCATCAGAACATCATTCTACATCAATATGGTTTTTCATAATCACTAAATATCATTCCCTTTTCTTTTTCAAAAATGAAACAACTTGTCTAATGATGGTCAGGATCAGGTCACAAAATTGCAATGACAGAAATTAGTCTCACTAATTTATCAAAATCTCTATAGAACTGTTTCAAGTTTCAATCACTTGTTTCGAAGATTATTCCATTCACAATATTACTCACTGTGTGTTCCACTGTTTTGGCCAATTCAACGGCTGCTCCGACATAAGAGTGTGGTGTTAATTTTAAGAGATTGGTCTTTGCATTTTGTGGAATATCTAAGCCTTCAATAAAGTCTCTTATGCTCTCTTTGGTAACCGCTCTCCCTCTGGTCAGTGCTTTTAACTTCTCATAAGGCTCGGGAACACCATATCTTCGCATAACCTAAATAAAGATTTTTTAAATGTTATTGTTGCAGAATTTTGAAAGGTTGGTGACAACAAGCAACACCAAAAGAATTATGCAAAAAAGAATCAAGCACACAATTGTAAACACATTTAGTAGCTTGGTTTTTAACAAGAGACAGGAAATGTAATCATTGACTGAAAAATATCTATTTTTTCAATTAGAATTATGAATTTTTGAAGTATTATAATAAACTTCTAAACTGAATGTGCATGCGCCTTTGTTCCCATGAAATGCATTTGTCAATAAAATAATTGAAAAGTCTTAAAAAAAAAATAAATTATCCTTACGTTCTACCAAATACACAACCACATCAAGCACCACAAAGAACTCAAATTACAAAATGATAAAACTAGATAACCATGTAAAACCAGAAGCATATACTTACCGTTTGTATTGGTTCAGCAAGCACCTCCCAGCACTGGTTTAAGTCTTCGCTCAAGCGAGCTTCGTTGACCTAAATTGTGAATTGTAACATTTACAAGACAGCTCAATGAACAAACCAAAGCATAACTTTTTCTTCTATAGATTTTTTCTCTATGTTGAAATGCATACCTGAAGCTTCCCAATTCCTTGAAGTGTGCTTTTATACGCAAGAAGAGAATGACCAAAATTTACACCCATGTTCCTTAAGACAGTTGAATCAGTCAAATCCCTCTGCAAAACAAAAAGCACACTGTCAAAATTATTATTTCTAAGAGCTACTGTAAGAAAGAATATATCATTAGGACAAAATAAGTACAATAATTATTCCATTAGTTAGTTAGAACTTTGACAGGATCAATGCAATAAATAGGGGGGAAATCAGAATATAAGGATTCAATCTGTAATAGGATAAAAGTGAAAGGAGCAATCAGAACAGTATGAATGGAAATAAAACAATTCAATTTTTTAATTCTTTTATAACAATTTGGTTTGAATTCTGTTTGTAATTTTCTACACGCTTCTCACACACAATTAGACTATCACCTGCAATAAATTATGATACAAGGTCCATACATTAGAATAGCTTAGTAACTCTTTCACACACACATTACTAAACAAAATTACACTAACCATTTTCAAGAAAACGTAATTGTAAAGTCTTCTGAGTATCATAGTCTAGAATAATGTCAATACTAATGATCAGAATAAAACAAAGAACATTAAAATCAAACTAAAGTAATTCTTGCCTGCCAACGTGAAATTGGCAACTTCATGCTTAGATGAGAAAATCCTCCATTAGCCACACCTAAATTGCCTTCGCTGTTCTCAAAATCAATGGGATTCACTTTGTGAGGCATAGTTGACGACCCAATCTCCCCAGCTTTAGTGGTCTATAAAACAAGTTTTAAAAATGAAAATGATTATTCTTCCTTTAAAAGTAGGATACCATATTCTGGTCCTAGCTAACGTTTTAGAAACTCACCTGCTTAAAGAAGCCCAAAGATATATAGCCCCAAACGTCTCTATCAAAGTCAATTAATATATTGTTGAATTGGATGAATGAATGAAAAATCTTTGCCATGTAGTCATGAGTTTCAATCTGTTGACCAATTGGAGTCATATAATCATAAGGAATCATGAAGACAAAGTTACCATCTTGCGAACAAGTTGATATGTATGATCAAATGATTGTGATCTACCAGTGCTAACTTCAATTTTATATGTACTCAAGATATAACTATCACAAATAAGAGGAGAAATTAACAAGAGTATAACTAACAAAGTAGCAATTGACAAAAAATTCTAAAACAATGCAAATATGCATTTAAAATGGAAATGGCACAAGTTTTTGAAAATTGAAATATGACATGGCTTTCTAGCATATTCAAGACTTAGTTTCAAAATATGCATATAACTGTGTTAAACCACCAAAACAGAATGAAGAAAAAAAGTTAAATAAAATTTTTATAACATACCTGAGCAACATAAGGATTGAAACCTAATCCAAGAGATGTTACAAACTCCTCTGCAACACAAGGCCAGTTAACATCCGGATATGCGGAAAAATGTGCATTGTAATTTCCAACTGCACCTGCAAATTTCCCCAAAATCTCAATCTGAGACAATTCCTTCCTTTCTCGGCTTAGTCTCACAGCAAAAATTGCCATTTCCTTCCCCAGAGTTGTTGGTGAAGCTGGCTGGAGAAAATCACAGAAAAATCACCAAGTTCAATCAATATTGTTTAACAAAGAAGATTAGCAACTAATAAAATTTAAAGTGGATTTAGATCTCTACAACAGGAAGAATTCAAGTTAAAAAAACCAATTGTAAGTCACTTAGTTTAAAAGTTGGAATCACAGTAAACACAAATAAATGATAAACAGATAGAGATTTAACAAGAAACTGGATTTAGATCTCTAACCAATTTTAACAACAAACTGTTAGAACTGGTTAGTACATAATTGAAATAGGAAACTGAATTCTTTATTGAATTTAAACAGAATGTGTGTTTACAATTCTATTTAGGCAGAATTGATAAACTTGTTACAGAATTATCCCCTCCAAGAATTTGAGAGCTTGGTCTCTCCCTTCCCGATAACCACTCAGAATTTTCCTCCCTTCCTTTTTCTCATTTTCCTACTTTTATTTGCATCATAACTGCTCTAGAGCAGCAGTTACTGCCTGATTTACAACTTAAACTGACACAATAACTGTCTACATAACAAATAACTGCCATACAAATTCAGTTCCCACTTAAAATTCTAACTCTTGACCCTCCTCTTATAATATTTAGTTATAAGAGGCCTAACAATACTCCCTCCCAAAAGAGTCACCTTGTCCTCAAGGTGAAAAGAAGGAAATTGCTCCATAATGGTCTCAACAGGTTCCCATGTTGCTTCAAAATCTGGTAGGTCCTTCCACTGAATCAACACTTCTGCTATGCCACTAGGAGCATTGCGGATATCTTGTACAGCAGCTGGAGTAACTTGCAATTCTAGTTCCTCTGAGAGCATAGGTGGCAAAGGTTGAGGGGTAGCTGAAGAAGAGATGGCCTTCTTAAGTAGGGACACATGAAACACGGGATGTATCTTACTCTCTGGTGGAAGAGCTAACTCAAATGCAACTGCTCCAATCTGCTTTGAAATCTGATATGGTCCGTAAAAATGAGTACTTAATTTCTCATTTCTCTTCTTAGCCAAGGACCGCAATCTATAGGACTATAATTTCAAATAAACCTAATCTCCAACCACTAGTGAAATAGGACGCCGGGACTGATCAGCGACTTTTTCATCTGATTCTGAGCTGTGACCAAATTGCTTTTTAGAGCATGCAACATTTGGTCCCTATCTTGTGTCATGATGTTAACTTCTTCAACAACCGAAGGAATAGTAGTCCCTTTTAGGAGATGAGGTGGGTCTCGACCATATAGTGCCTTAAAGGGGGTTAATTTTAGAGAGCTATGATAATTGGTATTAAACCAAAATTCTGCCCAACTTAGCCACTTTGGCCATTGTTTGGGCTTAGTGCCTGTGAGGCATCTCAAGTATGTTTCCAAACATCTATTGACTACTTCGGTTTGTCCATCTGTTTGAGGATGGTAAGCAGAGCTAAATTTGAGTCTCGTACCCGCCATTTTGAACAACTCCAACCAAAAATGGCTCAGGAAAATCTTATCTCTGTCAGACACAATAGTAGAGGGGAAGCCATGTAACTTTACTACCTCTTGAAGGAAAACTTCAGCAACATCTTTTGCAGTGAAAGGATGGCTAAGTGCTAGAAAATGAGCATAGTTAGTCAATCTGTCCACCACTACGAGAATGACATTTTTACCTTGAACCTTAGGTAATCCTTCAATGAAATCCATAGATATATCAGCCCAAACCTGATTGGGTATAGGTAGTGGTTGAAGAAGGCCTGCAGGAGACAAAGCTTGATACTTGTTCAGTTGACACACCTCACAATTAGCCACATGCTGCTGGATATCTTTTCTCATGTCCTCTCAATACACAACCTCAGAAATTCTTTTATAGGTTATGAAAAAACCAGAGTGTCCCCCCACTGCGGAGTTGTGAAATTCTTGTAGCAAAATGGGAATCCTTGAAGATCCTTTCGGTAGTACCAATTTCCCCTTATATAGCAATTTTTTATTTTGAAATGTATAGCCTGGATGAGCATTATGATCTTGGATTAGATCATGTATCAATTTTTGTAACTTAGGATCTCGATAAGTTTCCGACTCCCAATCTTCCACCTCTTCAAAGTGAACTAAAGACAAAGCTGCAAATGTCATCTTTCTAGAAAGTGCATCAGCTACGCCATTTTCTTTTCCAGGCCTATAATGGATTTCAAAGTCCAGTCCCATGAGTTTTGAAGTCCACCTGAAATATTCTTCACCCATTACTCGTTGTTCTGTTAGAAATTTGAGGCTTTTTTGATCGGTGATGATGACAAAATGCCTCCCTAGCAGGTAATGTCGCCACTTTTGAACAGCCATCACAATAGCCATCAGCTCTCGTTCATAAACTAACTTAGATTGTGCTCTGTCAGATAATGTTTGGCTAAGAAAAGCCACTGGTCTTCCCTCCTGCAATAAAACTGCACCCAAGCCCTTGTTAGATGCATCAGTTTCTTTGGTAAAAGTTTTAGTAAAATCTGGAACAGTTAGTGTTGGTAATTCTGCCACCAATCTCTTGAGTTGTTCCAAGGCAGCTTGGGCTTCACCATTCCATTGGAAATTGTCTTTCTTCAAAAGTTGGGTCAAGGGCCTAGCTATCTTGCCATAATCTCTGACAAATCTTCGATAATACCCTGTCAGCCCCAAAAATCCTCTTAAGGCCTTAATGTCCTTGGGTGTTGGCCAATCTAGCATAGCTTCAATCTTCTTTGGATCTGCTGCAACTCCACCGGCTGAGATGATATGACCCAAATACTCTAATTGAGTCTGCCCAAAAGTGCATTTTTTCTTGTTGGCAAATAATTGATTCTCTTTCAACAAAGCTAGGACAACCCTTAAATGTCTTTGGTGCTCCTGTTCATCTGTACTGTAAACCAAGATGTCATCGAAGAAAACCAACACAAACTTTCTCAAGTACGGCCTTAACACTTCATTCATAAGAGATTGAAAAGTAGAAGGAGCATTCGTAAGTCCAAAAGGCATGACAATAAACTCATAATGCCCCTCATGAGTTCTAAAAGTTGTTTTTGGAATGTCTGTTTCCCGCATCCTAATTTGATGATACCCTGATTTCAGGTCCAATTTTGAAAAGATCACTGCGCCTCCCAATTCATCAAGCAACTCATCAATAATAGGAATAGGGAACTTATCTGATATGGTTATCTTATTCAAAGCCCTATAATCTACACAAAAGCGCCACCCGCCATCTTTTTTTTCACTAAAATGATTGGGCTAGAATAGGTGCTCACACTTGGTCTAATAATACCAGAATTCAACATATCATCTACTAATCTTTCTATTTCATTTTTTTGATAGTGAGGGTACCTATAAGGCCGTATATTGGGAATATTGGCACCTTCCTTCAAGATAATAGCATGGTCTTGTCTTCTAGTAGGGGGCAGCCCTTGAGGTTCTTGAAAAACATCACCATATTCTTCTAAAATAGCTGCTGTCCATTCTGGATTGTCATCTGTAACTTCAGTTTTGGCTTGTAGTTGATGGTATTCCACTAAGAATCCTTGGCCTTGATCATTTAACGCTTTCAAAAGGGACTTTAGAGATGCTACAGCTCTAGTTAAATCGGGGTCCCCTTTCAAAGTGTGATAACCATTTCCAATAGGAATTATAAGTGTCAATTCACGGAAATTGGCTCTAATTTCTCCCAGGCCAGCCAACCATTCCATCCCCAACACTACATCCACTCCTCAAAGATCAAAGACATAAAAATCTTGTTGCACTTTGAGTCCTTGTATCACCAATTCTAATTGAGGACACACTCCTTCACAATCAAGTTTTCTCCCATCTCCTACTTCCACCGTGTATATGGAGGTTGCAAACATTTGCAAATTATGTTCCTTCACAAAAGTGGCTGAAATGAAATTATGTGAAGCTCCACAATCTACAAGGACCATAACATGTTCCTGGCCAATCATTCCCCATAACTTAATGGTTTTTTTCGAAGTGAGACCAGCAATGCTACACATAGACAATTTGAGGTCTTTCAATTCTTCCTCCACTTCCACTAGATTCGATTCCTGCAATTCACAGTTCTCATCTTCCTCACCCAAAACCAGCACGTGCAACTGCTTGTTAACACACACATGGCCTAGACTAAACCTCTCATCACAGCGAAAACATAATCCCTTTTATGATTTCTCTTGCATTTCAGCCTCGGTTAACCTTCTGAATCCTTTGCCTCTGAAAGTTCCAGTGGGCTTTGCAACACTTCCTTCCCTTGAAGAACTTCCAACTCCTGACGTTGTAGTTTGCGTTTGTTGCTTTACCCCTGGTTCCCATGTCACCGTTCTAGTATTATTGAAAGTTCTCATTGGTTTACCCCCAGAAGACGCGGAACTGCTCCCCTTGTTGATTAAATTGTTCTCCTCATCAACTCTCTGAGCGAAGTCCATTAATTCCGCAAGAGTCTCCACTGAGTGTAATTTTAATTCTGCCCTTATCACTTCCTTAAGTCCATTCAAAAAAATTCCTTTCAAATATGCTGGTTCTACACATTTGAGTGGGCCTGCGTATAGTTCAAACTTTTCTCGATACTCTTCGACTGACCCTGTTTGTTTGAGACTTAGTAACAATTCAAAAGGGCTTTCAACCATAGATGGTTGGAAACGCTTAATCACAGCAGCACGAAAATCATCCCAAGTAGGATGTTGAGCAAAAAATTCCCACCATTGGTACCATGTCAAAGCCTTTCCCTCCATAGCCACCATTAACGCTTGCAACTTCTCTGCCCCAGACATTCCTTTCAGATCAAAGTATCTTTCCACCCTAGTCGTCCATCCATACGCATCTTCACCATCAAAGACGGGTATTTCTAATTTCCTCCACCTTTCGACCCTGTTTCGCGAGTCTAGGGAATTTTCTGGCCTCTCTCCACACAACGCAGCGCGACTCCCATCGCTGGAATTATCTTCCTGCCTCGTGTGAATTAGCCTGACAGCATCAGCCAAGTCACCCAATTGGCGCCTGGCTTCCAACCGCTCCACCCTCTCTTGTTCCATATGTTTTTCCCATGTTTCACGCAAAGCCAGCAACCCTTCAAACCCTCGTTCCATAACTTCCATACGTGCTTCCATACTGCATGCTTCCATATTGCGCGTAAATACCATGAATTTCTCCTGGATTTTTGTTGCTTTGATACCAGTGTTAGAACTGGTTAGTACATAATTGAAATGGGAAACTGAATTCTTTATTGAATTTAAACAGAATGTGTGTTTACAATTCTATTTAGGCAGAATTGATAAACTTGTTACAGAATTATCCCCTCCAAGAATTTGAGAGCTTGGTCTCTCCCTTCCCGATAACCACTCAGAATTTTCCTCCCTTCCTTTTTCTCATTTTCCTACTTTTATTTGCATCATAACTGCTCTAGAGCAGCAGTTACTGCCTGATTTACAACTTAAACTGACACAATAATTGTCTACATAACAAATAACTGTTATACAAATTCAGTTCCCACTTAAAATTCTAACTCTTGACCCTCCTCTTATAATATTTAGTTATAAGAGGCCTAACACAAACCAGCAAAAATATCACTAGGTCCTAACTTGTTGTTGAGTTGGCATTATTTGCAAAATCCCAATATTACAATCTACAATAATACATTGATTCTTAAATACTCAACTAATGCACAAATCAACTTACCTGCCCATGAGTGCGAGAAAGCATAGGAATATGAGCATTGTCTTTGGCCATTCTACATAAAGCTTTGATTATATCATCCATGACAGGAAACATAACAGAATTAATTGCTTCTTTCAACATCAAGGCATGAGCTAGGTTATTTATATCCTCAGATGTGCAAGCAAAGTGAAAAAACTCAAGCACCTGTTGAAAAATGTTAGTTTAAAAACTATGCAATCCAATCAAAACTCAAACAGAAAGTAATGTACAATAATCACACACAAAGCATTAATTGAATCACAACCTTAGCCACTTCAGCATTTGCTTGGCACTTGTTCTTCAAGAAATATTCCACTGCTTTAACATCATGGTTTGTCTGCTTCTCAATATTTTTTATCTCCTTAGCATCATTATCGCTAAATTCATCAATCAAACCTTGTAAGAAAGATTTAGCATCATCACTAAAAGCAGGAACCTCAGTGATTTCACTAATTTCAGAAAGCTTCAGCAACCATTTAATCTATATAACAAGAAGCACAAACATAAACATTAGAGAAAAAAAGTTATCACAAAAAAATAATTAAAAAAGGGTTCTTTAAACAAAAGGGGTGATATCAAAAGAGAAGAAAAATTAATGGGGTACCTCAACAAAGACCCGAAAGTAAATAAGTCCATATTCACCCATGATAGGAGCCAAGTCCTTAACTTTTCCCCAATAACGACCATCCAATGGAGACAAAGCCATCAAACTAGAGAGTTCTAAGTCAGTGGAATTAACTCCAAACATTTTGGTGGCGGATTTGCAGGCGCAACCACTTAGAGAAATAGAAGGAAAGGAAATATGGGAAGAAAGAAAAGTGTGTGGTGATTTTTGAGGATTGGTTTTGAAGAGGTTGAAGGTAGTGACTTGTGTAGCGTTAGAGAGAGCCATGGAAGTTAAGAGCAAGGTTTTCTGTCTTTGTTTCTTCCCTCACTCTCACTCAAACCTATTTCTTAGTCTTTGTCTTGCTGTTATTCGAATATAGCGTACACTTTTTGATTCTGCTGTGGAAAAAATTGGAAACCCAAAAAACAAATGAGTGAAAATAATTTTTTTGAAATGCTCAATAATGGAGCGAGTAAAGCTAGGTTTTCCTACAAGTTAGTAACTTATAAATTACAAATACAAAAATATTCATGACAAATGCTTTAACACGATCAAAAGTACTTTTGAGAAGTATTATCCAAACAAAGTTACGTTTTATTATCAAACATATGTTTTAGAAAAAAGAGCCAAACGTAAATCACGTTTGAGCAAACTCATTTTAATCAAACTTAACTTTGCAAAAATGAGGTTTAATCATACCAATTTTACAAACTGTAACTGTAATATTAGAAGAGAGATTGAAAAGAGTTTGCAGTATACTTACTCGGCGTACGGGAGCACGGCGTTTCCGGATGGAGCAGTTCGAGAGAGAGACTTCAAAGCAACAGTGTTTCACTTGTTTTTCTTTTTTGTATTTATTTATGGTTTTAATTGTTATTTGTTAATTAAAAATTAAAATTGAGAAAAATTGCTTGAGTTCTTTTTAAATAACAATAATACTTTTTTTTTTCCTTAAAAAACATACACCTCATTTATATTTATTAAATAAATTGCATTAAATAATTTTTTTTAATTTATAAGATATAATTATATAATAATATTTATAATTTTAAAATATAGAATTATGTTCTTAGTCGTATAACTGTGGTGTATATTTTTAATGTTTTTTTTAAATGATAGATAAATTGTAAATATTATAGAAAAAATAATTTTTTTAGTAATTACAATAGAAGTAAATACATTTTAAAAATTAAATAAGTATAAATATCTTTTATGAGAGGTAAATGTAGTTTTCTATTAAAATTATGTTATTTTTTATGAATGATAATAAGTTTTTTTAAAGGAAGTGGACTAGGCTTAGGATAAGAATAAAATGTCGAGGAATCTAGCATTCACCTTAAGCTATACTTCTCACATCTAAATCATATGAAAATGCATTTTTATAACTTTTAGTATGTGTTTGGATTATATATTGACCAATAAAAAACAAGTGTTTGTATTAATATTAATATATTTAAATTTTAGTAAATTTTATTTAACAAACATACTTTCAGTTAAAATTAAGTTCACTCTATCATAATTTATGTTTGGATATTTATTCTTCATAAGTTGTTTTACAAAATAAAATTTGTTTGAAATATATATCCAAAAGACAATTTTGTATCACAAAAAATGGTATATATTTTAATATATTATAATGTGAATAAAATGGATATAAAGTTTTTTTTTATACATGAAAATAGAATACAAAAAGTATCTATTATCTTGCTTTTGGTTAAATATGAATTTGAGTTAAATTAATTTTGATAAGTGGTAGTTCACAATGAATCAACCATAATGTCACTCGATTTTCTATTAGAAAATAACATTTAGAGTTCTAAATGAAAAATCAAATATGCTTATTTTCTTAACCATTTGGAAGATTTTCAAATAAAAGGAATTTATTTCTCTCCATCTTTGAAATTTTGGTTAAATTTAAAAGTTTCAAAATGTAAATTTTCAACTTTCTTAAAAAAGTTCAAAATTTTCATTGAATGTGAAAATTTCCAAATATAAAATTTCATAATATAAATAAATTTTGAACTTTTGTTGAACATGAAACTTTTGAGATATAAATTTTTCAGAATTTTTTTAAAAATGTAAAACTTTGTTCAACACAAAGCTTGCGAAATACAATTTTTTTAAATTTTAAAAACAAAAATGAAACATTCGAAATGTAATTTTTTTAAAAATTATTAAAAAAAAAAGTTTTACCCCATACCCGTTTATACTCTTACCTCCATATTTTAATAAAAATTTAATTTTACCCTTTTTTTAAAAAAAGTCAAACTTTATGTTTTATTGTACAAGTTTGTGTTTCGAAAAACTCAGAAATTTTTTTCATAATACAAAGTTTGAATTTTTTGCAAACATTTGTATTCCAGAATTCAAATTTTTTGAAACACATTTATGTATCAGAAAAACTTTTTTTTATTTAAAAGTTTTATGATACATAAATGTGTTCTAGAAAACTTGAAAATAAGTTTTCAAAGACACAAAGTTCAAATTTTTTAAAACACATTTGTGTACTACTAGAAAATTGAAGAAAAAAAATTTAATATACTCAAAGTTCGATTTTCTAAACACAATGTTTTTCGGTATACAAAGTTCAAATTTTTTGAACTTTTTTTTAAGTTTTTCAGAACCCAAATTGAATTTAGTGGGATTGAAATTTTTTTATTTTTCTTGAAAAAATATGAAAAGGATAAAATAGGTAATATATATAAAATGTAGGGTTTAAGAGTATAAATGTAGAGGTAAAATTTTCTTAAAAAAAATTTAAAAAATTTGATAATTTTGTTAACACGAGACATTCGAAATATAAGTTTTTTTAAAAAAATTCTTAACAGCACAGAACTTTTGAAAATGCACTTTTTTTTGTTGAATTTTTAAATTTTATTAAAATTTTTGTTGAACACCAAACTTTTAAAAAGTAATTTTTTCATAGTTTTGCCTAAACATTTGAAATTATAGTTTTGCACTACAAAGTTATTCATAATTTAAAAAAAATTGAAATACATATATTTTTTTAAAATTTTTGAAATTGTCAAAATATTAAATGGTTCGAAAGTTTCAATAAGTTTGACTCTATCAAGTGATGGGTTAAAAAAAAAGGGGGGGAAATGGTATTTATTTATTTTTTGTTTGTGTTTTTGGATGGTGGGAGGTATATATGGAAATGAATGGTAAATTTATCTGTATTTTGTTCTTAATATGAGATAATGGCTCATTTGTTAGAGTTTCAAGAAAATTATTTTTAAGTTTATATTTAGGAGAATATTTTCTAAAATAGTATAAATTATTTTGTACTTATTTGTTATAGATTGAAAAAAAATTATTTTGCCATTTAATAATTTCTTTTGAATAAATGACATTTAATAATTTATATATTTATTATTAGAGATTTTAATGTGATAAAAATCACATTTTTTTTTAAATTATCTTTTAAAAATGATTTTTATAAAAGGTTTTATCACTCTAATATATAGTTGTCAAATAAGATGAAGCTAAGATCATTAGTGAGCTCGATCACTTTGTTATGTAAGATTTTTTCTTAGTTAGTCATTAGATCTGATTTTTTCTTAGTTATCGAAAGTTCTTCTTTTTTCACCCCTAAATGAAACTTCACTATGTTCAAATTCCAAAATCTTCCATCAATTGGAGAAAATCGATGAATAAGCTTGATAAATTCTCTATTAGAAGATTGCTGACAAAATCTGATAAACATCCTCACGCACTATCTTTATCAGCACCTGCCAATTTTCTTCTCTGTTGATGCTCAAATACTTTATAATCTATCACTTCACGGAACAAGTTTTGGTCAAGAACTGTGTTCTTACTTCCATATACAGCAGCTTGGACACTTGCCATCAGTTTTGCTATTTCCCTTCCAGAAAATCCCTCGGTTTTAGCTGCAGCTTCCTTTATGATATCATCACTCAATCCTTTAATCTCTATATTTTGTGGCTGTCCTTTCAACAAATTTTTAACAAAACCAGTTTTTCTTGATCCAGCTTTGGCAATGTACTTATCCAGATAGAGCTTAAGAAGTTTATAGCGCTCCTCTTCTTCGGGCAAGGGAAATTCCAGGACCTCATCAATACGGTCTACCACAGCTGAATCGAGATCACCAGGACGATTTGTGGCAAGGGCAAGGACTATGTCTTTGGATTGATCACCGGTTCGAAAGAGGAGGGCATTTAGTGCACTTCGTTGTGCTTCACTCATGTAAGTCTTGTTTCGCCTGTAAAAATCATCCCATACAATCAATTCGCTTGGACAGTATTCAGTGCAAAGAATGTTGATTTTGTATCATGCTGCATATTAATATTGTGCAACTTTTTCTTCCTCTTTGTAACTTTGTTTTTAATAAAGATATGAATATGCTAAGGAGTCATGAGCTGCATCTAGTAGATCCTAACTATCTTGTGTTGCCACAGGCAAAGAGAATGCTAGTAAATGAAAAATCATGAAATAAGCGTTACTTACTCGCACAGAAATGCATCAGCTTCATCAATGAAAAGCAATAAACCCCTTTTTGACTTCTTGGCCCAATCAAACAACTGGTGTATCTTTGTCATAGCTTGTGATCCGAGCGGAGCAACATCTCCCCCAGTCATCAATGCATAATCCAATCCCTGCATTAATTTGATACAAAAATCAGACAAAATAACAATACTACATTTGTCCCAAAATATAGGTCCCATTTGAAAAAACAAATTGTCTCTCAATATAAGCCCTTTATCAAACTACTAAATGCATTAATTTTTTTTTAAAAAAATATCCCTAATCAATTTGCTACCTTTTAGTGTCAGTGTTTAACTAAACAACAATTGAAGGACAATTTTAGAATACTAACACACTATCTAATTTACTACATATGTGTGAAATTGTCAAATTGTTCTTATAATAAGAGACAGAAGAAGTATATCTAAAGCAAAGAATCCACTTGTATAAGTTGTACTGACTGACTATTGCATTCCAAAGAATCAATAACCTGGAATTGAGTTTACAAACACACTAGGAAAATAAATTTAGAGAGCCTTTAAAACAGAAAATTTTGAATTCATTAGTTAAAGACTTATGTAGCAGCAAAATTATGAAAAGGAAAAATGAAAAATATTGAAAAATGAGAAGATAGTTTGCTAATATGTTGATGACATTCACGACCATTAATAATAGAATCTATGGCATATCATAAAATTTGAAGTTTTCCATAAAATAAGAAAAACCAAGGTAGATAGTATGAAACACTTGAAAACTCGAAAAAGATCTAAGTACGAAATCATACAGATTTACGAGCCAATTCTCTGGCAGCCATTGTCTTTCCTGTTCCTGGAGGGCCATAAAAAAGCATGTTTCTGAACGGTGCCTGATGTGCATTTGTATTCGCAGTTGCATATGCTAGCTGCTCAATTCTTTTATTAAGAGAAGGATGCAAAATCACATCACCAAAACCATTTCCATTTTTTGAAGCAGATTCTACATTAGTGCTTCGGGACAGGGAGCTCATGGTACGAGACAACATGCCAGACCAGGGGTATTTCCCTCTGGAGGACTCTCGGATCAATGATGGTTGTCCCAATATTCTATCAACATATCCCCAAATAACCCGTGCACCTTCCCTACATTAAGTCCAATATGAATTTAAACTATGCATAGCATGCAAATGACAGCAAAGTACAATTTTTTTCTATAAGTAGGTCATTCCAAACACTCAACAATTTCTACCTCGTAGTGTAGATCCCTGCTGCCAGAGCAGTCACTCCACCAACTGCTACAACCAACTTATTTTGGTCTGTTAGAATGGCTCTTAAGCCCCCTGCAGAAGATAGATCGAGTTTTCATACATGGGAATTGGTTTGGAGTTTGTCTAACTCAGTCAAGCAAAAATACTGATGGAGTTAATAATCAAACCAATTAAGCTAAAATTAGTAATCAAACCAATTAAGCTAAAATACATCATGTAAAAGTAAATACAACCCACAAAATACTATAATGCTGATTAATGAGTAAGCTCATAAAGGTAAAATAGATAAAATTATATATTGCTACAAAAATCCACAAAATTTCCTTTTAAAAGGAAACTTCCACAAATGAATAAATGTAGAGATGATTGTTGTCTTCTAACATTGTCAATGTAAACCATTTGCACATTGCATACTGTGCATCTAGTAGAAATGTACCTCCAATATGGTCAAAGGTAGCATTTATGGCAGCAACCCATTTTTCTCGCTCTTTATTAGCACGATCAATTAGCATCCGCCTATTAACATCTTCAGATAGCTTTGCTTCATGCGCTCTCGCTTCTGCTTCTGCCATAGCCCTTACTCTGACTGTTTCACGTTCAATCTCAGCCATCTCTTGTTCAGTCTTCCTTCGATGTGCCTGAATCTGTTCTTCTATTGCACGCCGAGCTTGCTCCTGTCTGATTGAGGATTCTTCTTGCATTTTCACTAGCTCTTGGTTACTTGCTCTCTTGTATTCACTCTCTGTCTTACAAATGATAATGCAAGAATGAGAAAAACTCTAAAACTGACAAATAAAAATACCAACTTTCAAAAGGTTCAATACCTGCATTCTCTTCCTTGCCAACTCATCCTTATATTTAGCCATATTGGATTTTATTTTAGCATCATGCTGAGCAAGCTTTTTCTTTTCATCATATATAATCCTTTGTCTTTCCTGCAAGGAAAAACAGTTGAAATGCTGGAAAGAAAGACACAAGATACCCACAAATGAAATCAGAAGTTTTCAAGCTAATATTCAATTGTTTGACGTAGAAACCATACTTGTAACTAAACAAATTGATTAAAGGGCATTTTGGTCTCTAAATGTGTGGAGCGTGTCATTCTACTGTTTGAATGTATTGAAACTTCAAAATAGCCCGGGCGTGTGTTCTGTTAGTAATGTTAGTAATGTTAGTAATTTTACAGATCAAATTGACAAACACATCAAATTAACAAACAAAAGATGCATTCGAGAACCAAACTAACTAACAAAAGACACATTTAAGGACCAAAATGACTAGCAAAAAATACATTCAGAGATGTTTTTATGATTTTGATAAATTCAGGAACTATGTTAACACCATTGGACAAATTCAAGGACCCAAATGGTTATTTCGCAAAATAAATAAATTTTCATCATGAAGCTAGAACTTACAAGGAAATGGATATGATTTCTTAAAACTACGAGAAGACTTCAACTTACAATAATTAAAAATTGAAAACACCATGCATAGTATGTATAATTAGGAAAACAAAATACATTAAAATTAAAAACATAAAAAATAAAAATTGATAAGATATGGTTAAACTTACGGTCTCATGTTGTGCTTTCGTGAGATTAAACTCAGCAACTTTGGCAGCAAACTCAGCTTGCTTAGTGTCCTCTTGCTTTTTGATATTCTCAAAAACCTAAAAGAAGAAAGAGAGATACATGTTTACAATAAAAAATAAAAATAAAATGAAGCAAAAGGGTATGAATGGGAAACAAAGATTCGACATTTTTGCCGAGGGGTGAAGCAGTGATATCGTTGAGGATCTCGGCGCCTCTTTCAAGAGCTTCTGGATCAAACCCAGCGGATGTGGTTCTTGGATGATGGTTTCGTACTTTGGGAGGCGGCGCAGGGGATTCAGTATCTACGGGAGAAGAAGAAGAGACATCGGCAAAGGCGTGGTTGTGAGACAAAGCAGATGCGGCAGCTGAAAAGAAACCTGTTGCGTAAGAATTTGCCATTGCAGTTTGCAGAGAAGTTGTTTGAGGTTTAACCCTCGGTTGAGGCTCAGAGAAAGGATTTTAGAGGTTGGATTGAATGTAACAGTAATGTTAGTGCTAATATTGTAATATGAAAATCTTACAAGGTTATGTTTTTAAAGTTTGATAAATTGCATAACATATAAATTCATCAAGGGGTTAGAAAAAAAGGGTGTGAATGGCAATTAATTTGATGGAGCAAAACATGGGCCGACCCATTTAGAATGGTGGGACCAGGACCGAACCCTGCCTTGTGCCCTGAGAGTGGGTTTTTCAACTTTCAATCAGCTTCCCGTTTGATTCATCGATCTAAATCAAGGTTGTTTGTTTGTTGTTCGTTGATTTGTGATTGAATTTAGGGTTTGTGAAATGGCGTCGAGTATTCTGAAGAACCTCGTAAGATTTTCATCATCGAAGGTTACAGCCACTGCCACCAGAAGTTTCAGCCTCGTAACCACTCAAATCAGCAACCATACCGCCAAATGGATGCAGGTAGGTACCCTTATTTTCATTGCGAATCACGTAATGCTTTTAATTTCACACAAATAAAATAGCTAGGGTTCGATTTAATATGATTTGGAATCAAATTAGGATCATCATTTCTATTTATTTCTTTCAAATTTGTTGCATGATGTATTTTTTGAATTGAGGGGAGAAGTTTGATTAGGATTTCAGTCCTGTTCCCAATTGGAGTTTGTATTATTTATGTTTTGAATTCTTCTGCTATCCTCTCTCACTGATGTGTGGAGGAGAGAGAATGAAGGCAAAATTGAGATTCTGTAACGATGGATTAATGAAAATATTAAGATATGACAGGAGTGTATTATTATTATTATTTTATAAATAAATAAATGTATAGATGATTGTTGTGAAATGAGGGAATTCACTCACAATGTATAAATTAATGTTAAACGTTTAAGGATCCTGAGATGATAAAAGAAAGGGTTGGATCCTTGTTGGTATAGTGGTTTAATCAAGTGGAAGGTTAAAGCTTGTTTGGGAAGCTGTTCTACTGCACCGTTGTATTTGATGTTGGACATTTTAGTTGTAACCTAGTTGTTGCTTGTTATTTGTCATTGTTCTGGGTCATTTGTTTTTAGAATCTAGTAGTACCCCTTTGCCATAGTATGAAAATCTTGTGGATATCTACATATATAGTTTGTTTTCCTTGAAGTAGCCATCAGGTTATGCCTCATGGGACTCGTCTTCTAATAATTAATTCAGCCCTTTTTGTATGTTACTCAATTATATCTTACCTCTTGTTGTAAATCGAGAAAAGAAGGATTAAAAAAGAAACATCTGAGTCAACTCAATCTCACAACATTGATTGAACATAAGTGTATGCATCAGTGGAGAGAATGTGATAAAAAAAATATGGTGACAAAATTTGCCGTATGAGGTTTTCTAGGTTACATAGTGGAAGAATTCTTCATTTTGAGGATGGAAACTTTAAAGAAACAAAGTGAGAAATAAAGTTTGAACATGTCCTATAAGACGGAATCCACAACAGTTCTAACTGGGTGTTGTCGCAGGATTTCTGTTAGTGAACAGATCTACCCCTCACTGTTAGCTGATGCTTCAGGGGCTGCTTTTCCCTGCAGTATTTCTGAACTTGTTTAGTAATGTTTTAGGCTTTCTCCCTCATTTATATTAAAGAAAAAATGAAATACATTTGTCAGATAATACCAATATTTCCTTTTTACTAGCTCCAACTTCCTGTGTGTTGTTATATTTGTTAGCAAATTTAATGAATGTTTGCTGAAGTAATTTTGAATGCAATTGATTTGGTTAAAATTGAGTATCAAGTGCAGTAATTTATGTTTGTATGTCTTTGCTCTGAAAGCAAGTTTGATGTAAAACCTTGTGTACATTTTTCAACCTAATACAGAAGCTACTTTTATCACTTTTAGTCAAACTGAGATTTGGAGATAAGAAAAAAAAAATTGGTATGAAGTAACAAAAAATGCCAGCATGTTTGCACGGAGAAAAGTCATTTTTCACATCAGCTGCTGACTGCAGTGCATCCAAACATGCACTTCGCTCATAGGTGTTGGCTCCACTATTAAGGTCGAAGGCAAGATAGTTGCTTGTGAAGGAGGTATAACTTTTTGCAAATTAATATTCTGTCTTCTACCTTGCAGAAGTGTAGGAGATAAAGACCTTACAGTTCAAGTATTGTTGATTATGTAGGATTATAATTTATTTGTATGCTGCTGCCTGTGATTTCAGATACCAATCCCGCCCTTGGACACCCAATTGAATATATATGCCTTGCCTTGGCCGAGCCAGCTGTCTGCAAATATTGTGGCCTACGTTATGTTCAAGATCACCACCATTAGGATACGCCGTCTACAAGTCATTTGGTGTGTATTTACTGAATTGCTGCTGAACATCATTGATGTGTTTTTTGTTACCATGTTCTCTGACTAAATGTACTTGTCTGTTACAATTACAGTTTGCCAAATAAGAGTATGACAAAATTGTTTATGTTACCATCTGATAATATCGATGGGATCTTGTATTGTTGTGTACAAAGCCAGTAATTTGTATGAAGCTGGAGGTATAGCTTGATTGAGCAATCTTTTTATACAAGTATTTCTTAGTTTGCTGGCTGAGGCCAGATAATGTTATTACTATTCTTGAATCAAAATCAAAGTAACTTTGTAAGCAGCTGTAAATGGGACGGTTATAAAAAAGCTGCCTTTTCTGTTTCAAAACTCAGGCCCTGCTAGGTTTGTTTCATTCTACTAAACTTTTGATAAAACCCAATACTAAATTATGATTGATTTTGAACCAAACAATCGTAATATTCATTCTAATTGGAGTATTAGAATAGTAGTCAAAAATTGATACTTCATATGTACAAATAAAGAAGCGATCTAGCGGCATAGTTTAACTTATAAATGTTGATATTGTTAAGTTGAATATTATGTCTTGAGTTTGAACCAAAACCTTCCACTGTAGGGGTGTACAACACCTGAGACAAAAAGAAAGATAGAACAGGTAAGGTAATTGAGTTTGTAGGGTGAATTGTTGGATGTAATGGGGATAATATTGTGATTTACAGTATAAACAAATTTTGGTATGATTCACAGTATTAACATGGCTTTCTGCACATGTCAGTAGGGCAACAAACGACGTGTAGAAGTAGTGTCGTTGAACATTAACGACAAAAAGTTATGAAGAGTTTTTTATTCATCAAATTTAAAATTAAAAGTTTCTAATAGTTAGTCTAGAAAGATAGATATTGAATTTAAAAGATAGTAAATTTGATCACTTTCGTTTTTTTCTTTTTTTTCGTGATATATAGTAGGATTAGTTTTTTCTTCTTTTCTAGCTATAACTATCACTTTCCATCTCTCTTCTCTGCGAACACACACGCAATTAAGAGTGTGAGGTTTTGTATTCTTTCTTTTATTTAGCTCAATTTAAGGAGCAATTACTTGAAAAGGATCTTTGAATCATAATTTACATATAGGGACAAACTATGGTAATTAAATTTTGGCTAAATAGCACCCGTGTTCCTTTAACTTAATTTCAGTTAACGTTTTAGTTTTTTATCTTTTTTTTTTTCCCGATTTGATCCTTTATTTTAATTTTAAGTGACAATTTGATCTTTTATGTTTTAAAATGTCAACAATATTATCCTTTTTTTATACAATAAATTAAAATATTCATCAAAATTTTCAACCAAAACCCATAAAATTAATTATATTATTTAATATAATACAAATTTTATCAAATTCGTAACTCAAATATTCAAATAAACTAACATTTTCATTTTTTATTTGATGTTGTTAGAGATAGAATTTTAAAAATCAAATAAAGAATAAAAATATTAGTTTATTTGAATATTTAAGTTACGAATTTGATGAAATTTGTATTATATTAAAGAATATAATTAATTTTATGGGTTTTGGTTGAAAATTTTGATGATTTTTTTGAATTTTTGTAAAAAAAAAAGGATCATATTGTTAACATTTTAAAAATAAAAGATTAAATTGTCACTTAAAATTAAAATAAAGGACCAAATCGGAAAAAAAAAAGATAAAGGACTAAAACGTTAACTGAAATTAAGTTAAGGGACCATGGGTGCTATTTAACCTTAAATTTTTTATTAGAAATATTAATATCAATTTATTTCCAAAAAAGGAAATGAAGAAACAACTTGGTTAATTTTTAATTTCTTAATTCACTTTTGTTGTTTATTTTACTCCTTAACAAAAAAAATTGTGTTTTGGGTCAAACTCGTGTCCACATAAGACAGACCCAATATTGGGTTGGCATAATATCAGCACACTCTGCAGCAGAACCTTTTCGAATTTAGGGCAAAGGGCTCAACCAAATAGAATCCAATGTGATGGCCTACCTTAGATCATTGGGACTTTTAATCACTACTATTGGATATAAACCCTATCACAATCATAGCCATTTGTCACATGACCAAAGGACTCTTGCCCAACATCATGAGGGAGATTTTGACGGTCATCTGATGACCCCTAATGATTACCACAAGAAGATTCCAGAAATCTAGAGGAGATCTCTATATAAATCGAAATCCCTAGGTCATAAAGGTACACAAATTTCTATATAAATTCTTACTTGATCTTCGGAGTGTGTGCAGGTACACCCCACCCCACTCGATAACCCAACAGAGGAATGTTCTTCGTCATCCCTTCAAAATACCAGTCATCCAAATCAAGCTCCATTATTCAGTGATCTTGGTACTGAATAATTTGTCATTTAAAACCATTAAGTTATATCTTAGTTTGCATTAGTCAGTTTCATCTAATCCATTAATCAAAATCTAACATTTTCGCACAAGTGGATCTCACATGACACATTAACAATATACATGTAGAACTTTTTCATTGTTGGACATTAAAAAAATTTAAAAACACTTTGCTTGAAGAGAAAGAAAGAGAATATAATGATTTTCAATGCTTAGTTATTCACAGTTGTTTGACATAGAGGAGTATTGCATGCAAGCAAAGTCTTCATGAGTGGTGGTCTTTGGCGCAAGGATTCAAATTGTGGACCACATCACGTGATGCGGCTGCAATATTGCAGTTGTGACAGTTACCACAATTGCATCAGACTACAATTTGTGATGTGATTGTAATTCACATAAAAATGGCATCGTACGCTGCAATGTCGTAGGTGCAACAACTGCCGCATTAGACAACAACAAACTATATAGTGATTAAACAAATTATTTTTTTATTTTATTTTACTTTGTCTTTGTATTATAGATTTAGAGTGTATTGTAAAAGATTAATGATATGTTAAAGTGATAGAGAGTAGATAGTGAGATATTTATGAGATATTAAAGATAAAATAGAAGATATGTAAGTTGAAATATTAGTAATAAATTATAATATTTTGTGCTAATAAAAAAATAAATTCACGCCACAATGACCGCAATATGCATCATAATGTCCGCAACCACTGCAATTGCATCCGCAACTATAACCTTAATTTAAAACCATGCTTTTGTGTAATGGTATGTCATGTTTGATTTTAGGGTTTGAAGAGTTTACTACAGGTTTTTGTTTGGAAAATAGTGCATTTTCTAAAATAATTTATTTTCTCTTTTTGGTTGTATAATGTAAGACTTTGAATTTTCTAAAATCTAATTTATGCAATCTTAGTGTTTTTTTTTTTTTTGTGTTGAATTGTTTAGGCAATTAGACCAATT